>JAPKLY010000091.1:454811-487311 GCA_026898435.1 Prunella vulgaris
GAGAGAGAGAGAGAGAGAGAGAGAGAGAGAGAGAGAGAGAGAGAGAGAAAAGTTACCTGGATTTTCAAGAACTCCTCTTTGCTCATTAATCCACACGAAATGAGAATGTGAACAATAGTAAACTAAAAGGAGCATATGTGTACCTTAATCAAGAAAAACATTTAGTTACATCAAAGCAAGAAAGTGAGGATAATATTTGTGGTAGTGGTTTAACTTGAAAAGTGGGTGTACTACTGAGATATGTGGGCGCATATAATGAGAAAAGTTGGAGGTCCTGACAAATTAAACCCATCATTTAAGGTCCAGAAAGGAATACAAGCGTAGGGCCTTTATCAGCCCATTTGTGATAAAATTAAGAAAAATGAATGCAGCCTATTTAGAAATTAGATGAAGTAACAGGGCATGACCCGGGTTCCAATGCCTAAATTTCTGGCTAGTAATTACTTAAAATAATCGAACCTGAACTGAAATTAAATATTAGCTAGGCATCCAAAAAAAAAATATTGGTCCCATTATTTCTCCAATTTCTATTTTTGTCCATATATAGCTAGTATGCTTATATGTGGATGATATGTGATCATGGATAGTGATGAAAATATCATTATTGAAATCAAACGCATGTTGAATCGTAATTTTGACCTGAAGGAACTCAATGTGCATTGAGTAAAAATAGAGGTGGCTCCGTTGCTCAATTAGAATATGCAACGATTATAGGAAGTATTATGTACATTTTAAATTATATGTGTCTTGATACCGCATATGCAGTGAATAAGTTAAGTAGGTTCACTAACAATGAGCATTGGAAGGTTCTTAGGTGAGTGTTAACTACTAAGACACTTGGAGTGCACCCAGTACTCAAAGTATTCAGCAGTACTAAGGTACATTGATGCTAGCTAGATTTTAGACACAATAGTCATTCTCCACAAGTGGATATGTATTCACTATAGGAGGAACATACGTGTCTTCAAAATCAACAAAGTAAACATGTGTAGCTCGTTCCTTACCATGATATAGGAATTAATAGCCTTAGATAAAGCTGATGAAGAAGCTGGGTGACTTCATAATTTCCTCAATGATATTTCATTTTGAATTAAATCAATACCAACCATAATGGACATTGTGACTGTGAAGTCATTATTAGTAGGGCTTGAGTAACATGTATAACAGAAAGTCTAAACACATTCGTAGATGATATAATTTTGTTAGACATTGGATCTCAAGTGGTGTAATGTTCATAAACTATGTGAAATTGAAGGACAATTTAGTGGATCTATCGACAAAAGGTATAAGTCGAGATTAAATGTATAAGCTATTAGAAAAATGGGTCTAAAATCTACAAAATAAAACTAAATTAATATTGGTAACGCAATCATGTTGATTGGAGATCTCAATATCTTGGTTCATCTATATAATGAATCCTAAAGTCTCGTGAGAGTAGAGTATGTTGAGATACTCGAGAAAGGGGTTCATCTATATAAGTGTGAAGTGAAGGCTGATTGAAAATGAGCATTTATGAATTCAAAAGGATAGTCCACTACCAAAATGGACAAAAACATGAGAATAGAAATATATTGAGATTTTATTTTGCCGTCTTCACTATCTTGGTACACACTACGGTAGACTAGTTAAAGGTAATGTGTTCATTAAGCCGTCAGTATATTTGGTGATGTCTGGCTATGGAAGGTTCTAGGCTTCAACTAGCTTTCGAAAAACAATACCGTCTAAAATAAAAAAGAATTGTAGATCAGTTTGCATTCTTTTAGGTTTTAATTTTCACTCATGTTGAGGATTATTAAACATTTGGTGCGTATTTGATTTAATTGGGGTTTTAATGTTGAGTGGAAGATACATCTTTAACCATTTAAATTAGGATACTATACTTAATTTTTTAAAAATTTATGGGCATAATAATAATGAAAATTGATAAGAATCGCAGTTAAAAAAGTTGTATCCTACCACTGTTCGACTGTTTAAATTAGGTACCAAAAAATAAATTATTCCGATTTTGTCTAAATATTATAAAAAATTGTTCAATTTTAACTTTAAATTTGCCAAAATTTCTAAAACATTGTCATTTTAGTTATGTAATATGAGGGTGTGTTTGTTTTGAAGGATTAAGTTCATGTTTAGGGAGAATAGATAACTTTAATTATTTTTTTTCGGGAAATCAAGCTTAGCTTTAGCTAGACACGATCCATAACAAAGGTGATTTCTATTAATCATGCATTTTTCCGTTTTATTAGCCCCTAATGTTTGTTTATGTTATGTTGAGGAGTAATTTATAAATCATTAACTAATAATTAGACATTCATATATCACTTTTTCACAAAGCTGCTTTATGCAGATTCTTTCTTTGCTGCAGATAACATATATATACATGCATGTACATTATTTTTGTTGATTGTCAAAAAAGTTTATAACTTTAATACTATATACTGGCCCAGATATCAATTCCATTGGGCTATATCTCAATTTCTATATGTCAATTTCATCAGCTTTTGTCGTACTTCTTTTTATTTATATTCGATCTTCTTTATATTTGTTTGTTATTAATTATAAAATCATGTTTCACTTATTTATTGATTCTGGGTGTTACATGCACGTGTGATCAATTAATGTAGTTTATCTTACAATAACTCACTCGTGAGATTGTCTCAAGTGATCAAAGATTTAGAAACGAAAGTGTCTGATATATAATAATATAAAGTGGAGGAGAACCATTTATTTTTAAATCTAGTTCTGATAGTTTTTGAAAATAAGAATTGATTCCCAAAATTAAGAATGGTGTGTGCAAACATACTACTAATCTTACACCTTGTTTTACCAATTTAAATAGATGTATCCTATAATCCATGACTTTTTTTAACATTTCTTACAATTCTTAAATAAATAAATAAATAATAATAATAATAACCCAACACTACAAAAAAGACGGAATTTAGCGACCGCTTTTTACCGACCGACTGAAATCGGTCGCTAAATAATTAATTAGCTACCGATTTTTGATCGATTAGCGACCGATTTTGACTACTGGTCAAATCCTAAATTTTCCAACGAAAATACCGACCGAAAAAGCGGTCGCTAACATAAAAATAAGTTACCGACCGCCAAATCGGTCGGTAATATTGTCAGTCAATATTAGTCAACAATATTACCGACCGATTAGGTGGTCGGTAACTTATTTTTATGTTAGCGACCGCTTTGTCGGTCGCTAAAATTAAAAACCGAAAGCGGGTAGGTGGGCAATTATTGCCCGATTCGGTTTTTACATTTAGCGACCAAATTTTTGGTCGGTAAATTAAAAAAAGCGGTCGCTAAACTTCGAATATAGAACAGCCACTGCCCTCTTCTTTCCTTTTCATTCACGAAAATTTACCCCCAAAAACTTAAAAATCTCAGAAATGTGAAGAATTATATTATTTCAACGTGTTGGTTGTAATCGTTCGGGTCCATTGTCACATTGTGCTCGTTGCTTCAATTTGACCGTACGTTTTTACATTTTTACCGTTTAAGTTTAATATTATTTGCATGTTGTACATTAATTATTTATGAATATATCTATTTTTATTGGAGATTTTAATCCTAATTTAATTTGTTAGAATTTTGTAGTGTAATTGATGTTTGATTATTTATATTGGATTTTTTGTTTTAAAAAATCGGATATGCTTGTTTATAGTCGAAACTCTGGCGAATTTTTTTATAATTCTAATGTGGTATATTCTTAATTTAAATCAGATGGAACTCCCTGATCGTCGTTGGATGTATGAAATCCCTCGTCTGATACAAGGATCGATCAACCCTGAATTTTACAAGAAAATTCATGAGTTTACTGCGTTTGCCTCTGGTAATCCACACTGCATGGATATGAATGGCCAGATTAGATGCCCTTGTTAAAAAAAAAAGTGCGGTAACAAGAGATTTTTGAGCATTGATGAGGTTCTAACTCATCTCGTGATGTCTGGTTTTACTCCATACTATTACAATTGGACTGTACATGGCGAAACTCGGTGGAATCATAATCTTGAAATAGTGGTTGCCTTCTATGATCAGTTTCGTAGCAGTGGAGGTGAGAGATTTGAGATTGGTGGTTCGAGCCGTGATTCGCCTATTCCATGCTCTGAGACACCGGTGGATGAATTCCAAAGCTATCATACGATGATTGATGAGTCTGGTTTGGGTGGTCACCACATGGAAGAGGAACCAAATCCTCGTTCACAGAGATTTTTTGAGATGCTTAAATCTGTTGATCAGAAGTTGTTTCCTGGTTGTGATACTGAGACACAATTATCATTCAATGCTCAGATGTTGTCCATCAAAACTGAAGGCAAAGACAGTCAGAAAGTGTACAATAAATTTGCAAAGTTGTTCAAACGGGCCCTACATAAAGAGAACACATCACCAGAAAATTTATATCAAAGTAAGAGGCTCTTGAAGGATATGGGTTTACCATTTGAGAAGATTGATTGTTGTACCAACGGTTGCATGCTATTTTGGGGCGACGACGAGAGCATCGATCGGTGCAGGATGTGCAACTACCCTAGGTTCAAACCCTCAGATCGTAGGAAGAAGACATCTTTCAAGTCTATGTATTATCTTCCCATCACTCCTCGTCTAGAGAGGTTGTATCAGTCGAGTGCCACTGCAAAAGACATGAGATGGCATGCTGAGGAGTGTTCTGATGAGAATTCCGGAGAGATGAATCATCCTGCTGACTCTAATGCATGGAGACATCTTGATAGAGAGTTTCCAGATTTTGCGAGTGAGAAGAGAAATGTGAGGCTTGGCCTGTGCACAGACGGATTTGCTCCATTCGGTATGCACGGGAAGAAGTATTTGTTGTGGCCTTTATTACTGACTCCGTACAATCTACCTCCTTGGTTGTGCATGAAGCCTCAACACATATTTCTCACTGTCTTGGTGCCTGGTCCTCAGAATCCTAAGCAAAACCTAGATGTCTACCTTCAGCCACTGATTAAAGAGTTGTTATATTTGTGGCATACAGGAGTAGAGACATATGACGTATACAGGAAGGAGAACTTCACATTACGTGTTACTGTTTTATGGACCATCAGCGACTTTCCAGCATATTCTATGTTGTCTGGGTGGTCGACTCAAGGAAAATAAGCTTGCCTGTACTGCATGGATGGATCTAATGCATTTTGGCTTCCACTGATTAAAAAGGTATCATGGTTCGATAACCATCGGAAGTTTCTATGTAATGATCATAAATGGCGGAAGGACAAAGTGCACTTTCTAAAGGGGAATGATGTAAAACGTACAAGACCACAAGTTCGAACAGGTATATAAATATTGTTTATATTTTAATCACTACTTATGAAAAGAGTTTTATCAATTTAGTTTAACCATACACACTTTATTTCAGGTGATTCGTTGTTGAGAGAGGTTACAGTAACTGACTTGTGGAAAACGACTGAGGAGGGTTGGATGAAACACAATAAAGGTATCCGTGGAGGTTGGAAGAAGAGAAGCATCTTTTGGGACTTGCCTTATTGGAGTAAATTATTGATTAGACACAACTTGGATGTGATGCATATAGAGAAGAATGTGTTTGATAACTTGTTCCACACGATCCTTAATACAGACGGCAAGACCAAAGACACTGCAAAATCCAGAGAAGAGTTAAGTGAGTTCTATTCTCGTCCTAGTCTCTCCAGTAGTCGACGAGCAGGTGAGTGGCCACAAGCAAAGTACCAAATTTCCATAGAAAATAAGAAAAAAATATTTCAATGGGTGAAGGATTTGCGCTTTCCGGACAATTACGTGTCGAACATGGGTCGGTCGTTTGAGCCAACAACAGGGAAGGTCACTACGATGAAGAGTCATGACTGTCATGTTTTTATGCAGCGGTTGCTACCGATTGCCTTTAAGTACGCACTTCCAAAGGATATATGGAGTGTGATCACAGAATTAAGTCTATTTTCAGAGACTTAACTTCCTCAATGATTACACTGGACGACATGCAGTGTTTGGATAGAGACATCCCTGTTTTACTGTGCAAGTTAGAACAGTTTTTTCCACCCAGTTTCTTTGACTCGATGGAGCACTTACCTGTTCATTTACCGTATGAAGCTTTACACGGTGGTCCAGTGCAGTATAGGTGGATGTACCCTTTCGAGAGGTAAGTATTATTATTCTAAAGTTTTTTGTTAATTATTATTTATATATTGATGAATTGAATGTTTTTGTATTTAGGTATCTGCACAACTTGAAACGTAATATTGGAAATACAGCACACATTGAAGCATTCATTGTTAATGCATATCTCACTGAAGAGGTTGGAACATTTTGTTCTTATTATTTTGGGGATCAAGTTCAAACCAGGATCAGAAATGAGCCTCGCAACTACGATGGCCGGGGAGAAGAACATCCTCTTCGTGAGTTCGATGGTATGTTGTCTGTATTCTTACATGCTGGTCGACCACTGGGTAAAGGGACCAAACGGTATTTTAAAAAAAACTGGGAAGAAGAGACGATACAGTCGTACGTCTTGATGAATACGCCCGAGGTTCAACCATACATAGAGTGAGTAATTTATTATTTTTACAAATAGATTGTAAATATGTTATTGGTTTTATACCTAATTATTTGTTATATGTAGGATGTTTTGTGAGCAAACTCGTCAACAAGAACCAGGCATCACAGAAGCAGAGGTTTATGAAGCAGTTCGCCAGAAATTCATATATTGGTTCCAAAAAATGGTATGTAACACTATTCCATATTCCAAAAAATGGTATGAGCGACCCCACCGGGCAAGGCATAGCCATACATCGAGCAGGCTCCCGGTCGATTTACGAGCATGCTCTCGCTTTTGTAAGTATTTAATTAATTTTTTAATATACTCACATTTAAATTTATTAATTTTACTTTATTAAAAAGTTTAATTTTTTGTACAGGAGCATGCATACGGAGTTAAGCCCAGCCTCATCCAGGAGATGCATTTTTCTCACCCGGTTGGGGAGAGTGGACAGTCGACTTATGGCCGCACCACCGAGCTTCACGTATGTATTTTATTATAATTAATTATTGTTCTAATTAATTATTTTATGAATTATACTAATTAATATTATATTATAATTATGATTATTGTTTAATTTCAGAATCAGATGAGGCAGGCCCTCGATGAGGCTCAGACGGTGTCGGCACCCACCCCGGAGAATCCTACCCCCGCCCCTGTTGACGAGGACCAATTTTTTTTGAATTTGGTCAAACCAAAGAAGGGGAAGTATCTAGGATTGAACAGTCACAGTAAGGCTGTCCGCCTATCACAGAAGGGGAGCTCCTCCTATTCCCTCGACTCTCACCCCTCCTCCCACGTCGAAAGTCAACTCTCCGACGTGAGAAAGAAATTGGAGAAATATCAAACAAAGGGGAAGATGATGAAAGATAGGATGAAGCAAACGGAGGACCTGACGAGAATGATGAAGAATTGGCTTGAGTCTGCCTCCGAAGAGATGGGTTGGAACGTCCCCAAATTTCCTGATCTTCGACCACCTCTACCTGAGGATGATGACGATGACGATGACGATGAGGAGGTTGTCGATCTTGGTGGTGATGACGATGGCTTTAATTCGTCACATTAGTTTTTTTTTTTGTTGAACAATTAATTTTATTTTATTTATGTTGGATGTTTTTATGGGATATTGAATGTTTAAATTATGTTGAATGTTTAAATTTTAGTAGTGTAAAATAATTAGTTTCAAATGGTTTCAAATGGTTATATAAAAATCCAAAGAAAGTGAAAATTTTGAACGAATTGTGTTTGTATTTTTAAATTGAATAAATTAATAAATTTTCGTAATGTTAAATAATAAATTTACAACATTATAATATTTATTGAAATATATATATACATAAACAAATTAGAACTAACAAGCAATTAATTAGAAGCATTTAAAAAAAATGTGACTCAATTTGGAGTTAAATACAATTAATTGCAAAAAAAATGAACAAATTAATAAATTTTGGTAATATTAAATAATAAAATTTTAACATTATAATATTTAATGAAATATATATAAACATAAATAAAGTAGAAACAATACTCATTTAATTAGAAGCATTTTAAATAAAATGTGACTCAATTTGGAGTTATATACAATTAATTGCACAAAAATAAATAATAACGACAAGTGCCCGAGTGGTCACGCCACCTCTGAGATGCCCAGAGGTCGCGTGTTCGACCCCTCACAGGCGCGAATTTGAGTGATTTAATCTTAGCCAAATATGGCTCAAATAAAGGTTGCGGTGCATATGTTAATATGTTGGAGGCTTAACCAAGTGGTTCGAGCCTTGATGAGCCACACTGGAGGCCTGGGTTCGAACCACCTTGGCCCCAAAAAAATTTTTCACGACAAAATTTAGCGACCGAATAATCGGTCGCTAATTATGTATTTACCGACCGATTATTCGGTCGCTAAATAAAATATAACAAAATATTTAAAAAATAAAAATATTATTTAGCGACCGAATAATCGGTCGGTAAATATATAATTAGCGACCGATTATTCGGTCGCTAAATAAAATATAACAAAATATTTAAAAAATAAAATTATTATTTAGCGACCGAATAATCGGTCGCTACTTATATAAATAGCGACCGATAAATCGGTCGCTAAAATTAAAAAATGGGTCAAATCCCGGTTCTTTTAGCGACTAATTACCGACCGTTTTGGCGGTCACTAAGCTAGCGACCGAATGAAAATTCGGTCGCTAAATGTTAGCGACCACAGTTTTACCGACCAACTTGATCGGTCGGTAAATGTGTTTAGCGACCGAAAATCGGACGCTAAATCGGTCGCTAAAACCCATTTTTTTTTGTAGTGCAATGAAATTGATTTTTGGGCCAGTAGTATATTTAAAATCTCTTACAATTCTTTGAAAAAGCTTTGCACCTTTGAAGGTGGTGGAGCACGTTTGGAGGTTACTCTGTAATAGGTTACCAACAAAATCAAATTTGACTGGGAGAAATATACTTGACTCGAACGATGACCTGAGGCGCATTTTTTGTGGGAATTATAAAGAGACCGCAAAACATGTTTTTTCGGAATGTCCTATTTCGTATAATAATTGGGTGGAGTGCTCCAAATGACTGAGAATTTTTACTATACTTCACTCTCAAACCCTCTCAAATCTCATGGCTCAAAGTCGAAGTTTGAGAGAAAAGTTTGGAAGTAAGGTTGTTGTTACTATTTGGCTTTGTATTTGCTTTGAGGTGGTGAAAGGGAGGAATGAGATGATTTTCAATGGTGCTGATTTTTCAATAGATAAAGTAGTTGATGATATTAAAGTTAGGTTGTGGAGTTGGTTCTTTATAGAAAAGAAGGTTGCTCAAAGACAAAAACTTGTATGAACCCGAGTTCACGGTGAATTCGGGTTATTAATTATCACTGTCATGTATATAAACTATCATTGTTATATATATTCACTATCACTGTTATGCATATACATTATCACTGTCAAAATATCAAATTTATTTTTGTAACAGTAGTGATAGTATATATGAATAACAGTGATACGAGTTCATGTGAACTCGAGTTCACAAGAGACCTACTCTTGCTCAAATTTTTTCTTTAGTAATTGATTGTAAAATTCAAGAATGGTATTAGGATGCTAATCTGTGCACTTTTATAATGGGTTAGGGTATACCTTACATCCATTGTTTGAATGAATTTATCTTTACTTATAATTTATTTTCCATTCCACAAAATAGACTTATAAAATTTTTATGAAAAATTAAAAATTATTATGTTAAAACTTTTAATATTTGTTTTGTTTTCACATTTAACTCTTATGACTATTTACATCTCAAGAAAAATACTAAATACATTTAATATGAACAAATGTGAAAATGCAAATTTGATTTTGTCTTATAGTAAGTGAGACATCTTTAATTATGAGACTGATGAAAATAGAAAATAAGCATTTTTTTTTTTTGTGGTGGGGATGTAAAGAGTAATAAATAAGAACTAAGTATACTGTGAACATGAGTTTCACGAGCTTGTCTGCATTTTATGTATATTTTAAATAAAATTATTTATTTTGTTAAAAACTAATGAATCATTACTCATTAGTATAATTTTCAATTGTATAGTAATCAAAAGGTAAAGTTTTTTATGGAATTTTTTTTAAAGTATGAAATATTTGACTAGATGTATTAAAAATTTAATAAGAGGTATAAAAATTTAGGTCAATAATATTATGTTATAATTGTTGTAGATTTTACTGACCCTAACTTTTAATATTTCTGATGAATATTTTGATACACCTAACAAAATATTTATACTTTAAAACAGTTTCATAATAAATTTCTTATAAATTATTTTCATATAAAATTTACCATAAAAAAGTTGATTTAAAATGATGTATAAATAAGCGCAGTAATGAACTCTTGCAATTCCTAAATCTAAATTAATGCCATGGGTATATACTTTTCGTTCTTTAATTAATTTTCCACCGATATGCTTGTCTAGTATGTGGTGGTTATAAATAATAATCATCACGTTTCGATAGACATATAACAATTAGCTAATAACAAAGAAGAAAATTCTAACGATGTAAAAATTAAGAAACGATCTTGACCTTGCACATATATATAGTTATTACACATTTATTTTCCTTTAAAGAAAATGATACCTCTTCCTTTTCACCGTGATTTTAGATACATTTTAAGAAAACAATAATAATGATTATATTATTAAGAAATAATTTTGTAAACTCTATACAATAATTAAATTAAGTGCAAAAGATAACGATATTTTTTGTGTATATATATATATATATATGTATTATGAGAATGAATTAAAAAGTAAAATTTAATTTTAAATTGTGTAAAACATTTGAACACGAAGCAAAATAAAAAGTATGTTAGGTGCTTACAAAGGAATAGTGTATATCAAAATGATTGAAGGATATTGAAAGGATGATTGATTAAATTTATTTTAAATAATTTATATCTTATAATTAAGTTATTTTAAAAATTTATAAGATGTTATTTTTAAATAGTTTATAAGTTGTTAAAAAGTTTGACTAATATAACTTATAAGATGTTATTTTAAAGTAGATTATAAGTTGTTAAAGAATTTGACTAATACAACTTAGAAATTATTGGATAATTTATCATACTTAATTTTCAAATTTATTTTAATATAGAATAAATATTATTTTTTATGGTGAGTTAGAACGAAAGAGAGTTGGCAAGGTATGGAGTGGAGCAGGTTGATGGGAATGGAGTCCCCAATTTATTTAAATATTTTATTTTACCAAATATTTTGAAGAAATTTATAACCTCATAAACAACTTATAAATTATTTTAAGAAGTGTATCATGAGGTCAATCAACCACCTTCTAAAATTAGGATAAAGTTAATTAAGCACGTTCAAACTGATTTTTGTTTTATTTTTTGAAGAAGCTCAAAACTGATCTTAGATAATCAAAATGTTTGCATAAAACTTCTTCCATAAAAAATAAAGTAAAATAAAATAAACTCAATATATATATATATGTATCGGGAGGTATTATTCTTTATAGAGCTTTCCAAATTCATAAAAATTGATTATTGGGCTCTACCTAAAAGTTCCTAAACGAGTCAAACAAGCCGACTCTGGCTGGAGTATTTAGTTAATTAAAGTATAAAATTTGTATGAAAAGTGACATTTTTTAATGTAATAAAATTTGAAGTTATAAAAATATCTCGTATGTTGTGTATGAGATGAAGAAGGAAATGATAATAATTAAAGATGCAATCGAACAGAGATGAGTCGAATCTTTAAAACCTAATTTTGCTTGTTATTGCTCGAGCTCGATCAAGCCTATACGAACACAAACAAGCTTAATATTATTATTAGAGCAAGTCTATTGTGCATTTTAAAAAAATTACACAAAATATTATTAAAAAGTAACACATTTTAATTATTATTAAAAAATATATGGTAAAAATTCATTTTTTAGTAATAACATGTGTGATTTTTCAGTAATAAATGATGTAATTTTTTAAAATATACTTGAGTTGTACAGTGCATCAAGTACATGCAAAATTAAGATTTATTATTATTATTATTAAATGAAATTATTCATCAATTAATTAAACATAAAAATGAATCTTATATTTTCAAAAATCTTAAACATCTACTGAATTTCTTCACTTGTTTTAATCACATATTCATACATCGATCATTATTACTTTTAATGTGAAAACTATAAAATAAATATTTAACTACTCTATATAATTCATACAATTTAAAAAACGGGTATGTTCACAAACTGGTGAATTGAGCATAAATTTATTTAGGGGAGTTTTGTTTCAAATTCTTCAGTAAAATTTTATTTTTTTTCTTTATCCTTAAATATGTTGAATGAGTGTTTGTGTTCATTGTGGATACATTATTAGTGTGTGTTTCAGTTTTGAAGAAAATAGACAAAAAAAAGTTGGTTGTGGCTGAGGAATTAATTGAAGAGGATGATTATAAGTTGAGAAGATGGTAATCAAATGAGATGATGATTACCTTATTTAGGAGGAAAAACAATGTTGTATACCTCATTTGTTCTCATTATCTACTATAATTACTATATATATTCTCATTCTCATTACCATTATAAAAATTTCATATCAAACGCTGCCTTATTTTTATTAGCAATTGCATTATTAAACGAGCTCAAGCTAATATTTTTCGTTAATTTGATTACATTCCTAATAATAATGGTGAACCAGTATATCTTCTCCATTCCGGGAGACCTGATGTATCCATGATAACCGTAAGAGGTAGAAATATGAATGATGGAACAGTGATGGCAGGTTGCTTCTCATGCAAACTACACCAAATTAAAAATAAATTCACATAAATATATATATTGAAAAATTTATTGCCCTTTTAGATGACATCATGCCCAAGTCATCACAAATTTTACCCCCACTTCATATTAATTATTTGTTATTAGTGATCAAATTAAGGCGTCAGCTAGCCACACTAATTGACTAATTAAATGGTGATAAATAAATAATAAAAATTAGGAAAAAAAGAAATATATATAGAGGCAACAAGTAATTAAATTAGATGAGGCAGACAAAGAAAGAGGGGCAGTGGTTCAGGCAAGTAAATAAAGGGGAAGTGGTTGCATCGTCAATTGTTGGCTAAATTCATGATTAAAGCAGGAAATTGGAGAGGCAAAATCATGATTAATATTAAGACCCAAACAAATGACTTCATAACGGTATTTTATTTTTTTGCATTAGTGATGTTATTTTCGTTATCCAACAATAATCATCACAAATCCCAATATCATATATATTCACCCACACTACATACTAGCTAATGAAAGGATGCCACAAACTTCTAAGTCCACTGCTATATATACGGTTATTATATTTTTGCCACAGTTATAAAAGTCGGTCGACTTGGCCGATTAGTCGGCGACTAGTTGCTAGTCGGTCTTTGACCGACCCGATTTACACCAAGTCGCTTAAAGAAAACGTTTAGGGATAGTAGTTGGCACCCAGAGCCCATTAGACAGCAATTAGACCGACTAAACGCCGACTAGATAACGTTAGATCGATTAAATGCCGACTAAATCATTCCCGATTAGACATGTTTCTCCCTTTTAAAATTTTATTTTTTTGCAAACCCTAAGTAATTATAATAAAATAAAATTAAAACAATTAAACATTTAATTTTCTTTTAATTTTTAAATTATCACTTTATTAAATTTTGAGTTTCATGGATGTTATCACTTATAATTTTAATAATGAAAGGTGGTGAGTTAATTATTTTATTTATTTTATGTATAATTTATTAAGTAATTAATTATATTTACAGTTTAGGTGCTTTCGATTAGTCCCCAACTAATCGCTTTAGTTGCTAGACCCTAATAATTCGACCGACTAGCGACTTTAACCAGTAATATTTACTGAAAAATAACTAATATTATTATGTGAAAATAATAGATATGGTTCAGTGAAATACTAATTAATTTCACGTGTAATTAGTATATAAAAGAATTGTCATTAATTAAACAATTAATTTACAGGATTATGTATTTATGAAAACTTTGTATTTTGTGATCAATGCCAGTACAAGTTACAATTCTTGTGTTGTGTGTACTTTTTCCATAGTGAAGCTAATTAATTTATATGATTTTTAAACGATTCAAACTTAACAACTAATATTAAATTTGTGTACTAATATTTTTATGTATGTACACGTGTATAAAACTTTTTGTTCATAAATTAATGCGTATTAGTTGGTAGTAGTTCATGTGTGATATTATAACTTATAAGTACTTACAAGCATGTCAAACAATTAGTTTTAAAAAATAATTAATTACAATAAATTTTAAGATAATTAAATATAATTATTTTCTCTATCATGGAATATATATCATATTATTTTGTTTTGCTATAAATCGAAACTGTAATCACTTTAAAAGAAAGACAACCTGAAACTGTATTTAATACTATACTACAAACAGAACCATAATATCCCAAAAGATGAAATACCACCACACACTATAAGAGAAACCACCACAAAAAATAAAATAAAAATTCAATTCATAATTTGAATATAAAATTTAATTATTTGAGTTATTTATACCCACCTGTGAAATAATCTTTACTTACTAGAGTTTTTGGGAATTAAGAAAAACAAATTAAATAAGGTCCTTCCGGACATAATTACTTGGCAGAAAAAGTAAAAAGGTTAGCAAGAGCTTATTGAATTTAAAAGTTGACTATGCATTAAAAATATTAGATTAAAAATTACGCTTATTTGATATTCGCGCACAACTAATAATAATTAATTAATATTATTCAATAAAAATAATTAAAATTATTTATTAAAATCAATTAATACTATTAGAAATACACATATTTTGATATGTACAAGAAATTGCCTTGAATCAATGTACTTTTTTCCAGAAAATTTTCATATTCTTGTAACTAGATAGCTTATAAAAATTGAAATTAAAATATTCACGTATATACATTTGTATACGATTTTTTCATGATATAAGGTGTTCTGTTGAAATTCGGAAAAATATAAAAAGTTGAAATTTTAATATGATTACAAAGCAGATCACAACAAACTTTATGGCAAAATAAAATAAACATATATTTTTAAATAAAAGAAAATTTATTACTTAAGAAGCACACATATAAAAAAACTAAAAAATTATCCAAAATGGTTGAAGACTCGACCCAATAATAAAGATATAAACACCTTACCATAAGTTAAATCAAGTAAGCAGTATTATTGTGACGTAGTAAATAAACCACCACTTGGATCGTCAATCGAACCCTTTCGATTCAGGGAAAGCTAGCTCAAGCAGAGGAAGTTCCCTCCTGCACTTAGAGTTAATGACCGGATATGATGGCAAGCTCTAGTGACCCGATCCTGACGACTAGCCCTGACAACCAGAATATAGGGGGAAGAAGACGTGAATAGGGGAACAAACATTTGAAAAGCTTCTCGCTTCGGTGACCACGAATCAGCTCGTACTCTGCCCGTAAAGATCTTGTCGAAGTTCCATTACATAAGAGAGTGAAAGCGTCCTAGATAAAGTGACAGAGGCAAGGCTCGATAGCCAATGAAATGATTATACTGAAAAGTTCCACTTGGAGGACACATGACAATAGGAGATTGAGCCACCAAGCCCAAGGATATCAACCTAGGCTGAGAGTAGACCAAAACCTATAGCCCATCTATGTATTTCAAAAACTATAAATAGGACCCAAAGTCCATGTAAAGAGGATCTAATTAAAAAAAGAAAAGAAATGAGAATGAAGACCAAATATTGAAAGCTCAATATATTTAAGATACTTTATTTTTAGTGATTAAGTCTAGCATCCACCCTCATTACCAATACTAAAATCACTATCAAAATTTGGCGCTAGAAGGAGGGTGTGTTATGCTAGGATTCACTCTTTAGCAAGAATTTCCTTCCAGACGTTCATTTCCCCCAGATTCTGATTAGTTGATCTCATTGCTCACTAATCTCAGATAAAAAGTCGTAATATTTTCCACCAGAAGAGATAGGCGATACCACCCTCGAGCCCCATCCTCGAGGGGCTCAAGAAGACAAATAGTTTCGCTTCTTCTCACAAATGAGGACCTAGGATGATTTACAGGTTGCATTGGCCCTGATCAAAAGACAACTAATCGAGATGCAGGTGGATTAGGTCGCGACCTACCGCTCTAGTGGACAGGCCCCCAGACAGACACCAATCCGCAATGAAGTGCACACGAGTATCCATGGGAATGCACACCGAGCATAGTTACTCAAAAATCCGAATTCGTCAACTTGAAAAGGAGATTAGATAAGGTAAAGACTCGCAGGACACGTCCAAGCGATAAGTGAGATTGGTGTTCCCGTGTGTGGGCAACTCATAAAAAACTCCAAGATTGTCTGAATCTGATGCCTACTCTAGACCACCAGGACCGGGAAAAACAACGAGCGATGGTTCCCATAAGCGAGCGCCTAGGGAGCGGGGGATTAAGGTTCTCAACCTAAGACCATTTAAGTCCGCCAACACCCATTCAGCCTTCTCGCAAAATACAAGCTAGTCCCAAAACCGAGTTGTTAAAAGAATTAGAAGAGAAGGTCGACCGAAAGGGCAATGCAGGCTTTATAACACAAATACTGAACTCGTCTCTCTGCTCGCAGCTCATCCAATTACCTGCCCAGCCAAAGATCAATGTGGCACCTATCAGAACATATGATGGGGAGGTGGACTCCGTTACCCACTTAAGCAAATACACAATATGTATGGTTTCCGTGGAAGCTATTGGCATAATCCAGTGTAACATGTTCCTGCAAACCAGTATTCTCCACCCTAAGAGACCCATTTGTTGGAGGCGGCCTAAAGAGAGGTATGTGCTGCCCACCAATACCAAAAGGGACAGGGCGTATGACAGTAAACATAATTTCCCCAGTTGGTGGCAGCACCCCAGAGTAGTTCTTTTCTCCAGAGTAGTTCAAATTATGGTGCAAGTGGACCTAACTGTCGAAGAAACTAATTTGCTCGCATTTCTCAAGATGAACAATAATGGGATCTGTTGATAAAAGGATCTAAGCTTGAGATAAGCTTGAGGATTAGAGAAGAACCAAGTATAAACAGGCAAGAAGGTATAAGCTGCTCGCCTATGTGCTCGCCAGGCTGCTCGCCCATGTGCTCGCTCGAGGTTAGAGGTGTCAAAGCAATGAGCCTACGTGGCCTTTCCCCAGTTGCTCGCACCAATGCTCGCCCACCTGCTCGCCCACCTGCTCGCCCAGATGGTCGCCTTTAGCCTGGATATAACAAGGCAGCAAGTTTAGAAGATAAGCCCATGCTGCTCGCCCCCTTGCTCGCCACATTGTCCGTCTCTCCTTCGAGGAAAAGAAGACACAAGATGTCCAAAGAACCTGTATGAAAAGTCCGGATCGTTGAAGGCTAGAGTTAGTGGGGCAAAGCTTGGAGGGGGTGACAAGTGGAGGACACTTGTCACCCCCACAAGCCATATGGCTTAAAAAGATGCCACCTCACCCTTAGAGGGGTATAAATAAGAGGAAAAACCTCATTTGTAAGGATCTAATTTCCAAAATACAAGAAATACATTACACAATTTCTCTCTCTACTTTTCCAATTATAATTCCTATTACTAATCCAAATTACATCTTTAGATTATTGTTTGAGTGATTTTCTACGTATAAATTAGCCACATAAATTTTTCGGTTACATAAATTGCTCAACAATTTGGCGCTAGAAGGAGGGGGCGAACCTTCGTCAATTGAAGAATTCGATACTCATTCTTCATCATTCCTCAAGAACACCAAGAACGCCCTTCGAAGTTCGGTAAACATTTTGAAGAATATCTTCAATTGTGAGTGTTTTCAAGAATTTATTGTCTTCGAAAACACGAGCTAGAAAAGATTTCTTTAAAAACCCATCTACTATACTTAATTGTCACCGGAAACAATGACGAGACATACGTACGAAGCCTCCCACGATGAATCCCGCACCACCTCGACAAGTCGAAGATGGAGGGGATGAGGACCATCCGGACACCGCCAAACTGAACAAGCTCGTGTCCCGGCGTTACCGGCTGCTCCGGTCGGTCAACAAATTGAAACTACCATTGAATCAATGGTTAGAACGCCCGAGGACATCGAGAGAGCGATGACCACCCTGAAACAATTACAAAGGCAGCAGGTGGTGATGACACGTCGTCCGGTAATTCAGGTTGCCCAGACTGAGACGAGACATGATACTCGAACAAGCTACCATCCTCAGGAGGAGGAGGCCAGTAGTGGACGTGTCGTGCCCGAGAGTTCAAGAGGCAAACAAAAAATGTCTGATCGCCTTGGACCACAACCCCCACGCTCAAACCAGCGACCAGCTGGGCGACCAGCTGACCAAGCATATGATCAACCTGAACGCCTTGACGGGTCACAATGCGATAAGCGCGGTAATCAAAGTCATCACTCAGAAGGGAGAAGGTCGGAGCATTCATATCGCCAGGAGCCTTGCGAGTCTGATGCCCGGCACCAACGAAGGCCGGTGTAAGAAAGGTTGAGGAGACGGGCATCCGAGAGGTTAGGACCAAATACCGCGAGTAACCTCCAGCAACCACACCGGGAAATCGCCCGAAGTGAGGGACTGCCGGGGGCAGCACGTCATCATGAGGTGCACTCGGAACAGCCTCGAGGAGGGGGATCATCCCGTGGGTCGTCCGTTCTAGAGATCGAAAAATTGAAAAAAGCTGTTGAGGACTTACAACACCAGGTGGCCATCAAGGACAAGGTGGAGACATACCCATCACTCCCAGTATCACCATTGTCGCCGGTCATCCTAACTGCACCAATCCAGAAGAAAATACAGTTTCCCTCACTAGTGTTGTACGAGGGAGAGTCTGACCCCAAGGTTCACATCTCAAAATATGCCGATTATATGATATCAATGGGGGCATCGGATGCGACGCAGTGTCGGAACTTTCCCTTAACTCTTGGAGACCGGGCACACAGGTGGTTCTCAGCATTGACACCGGGATCAATTCAATCGTTTGGGCAGTTAACCCGGGAGTTCCTATCCCACTTTTCGGGATTTGGAATGTATCTGACACAGAAACATAGGTTGGCCAACATCTCGCAAGGGTCCGAGGAAACTGACCAACAATACCTGGAGCGGTTTGATAGAATCCTTCTGGAAGGGGAAGCGGTCAGTGACGACACAAAGGTGGTGGCAGTCATGGCGGGACTGCGTAAAGGAACGGACCTGTGGAAAGAAATGCATCTGGCCTGTCCTAGTACATACGCCGAGTTCCGCCACAAAGCTGGTGTGTACGTCGCAATGCAGGAAGCGATGGCCAAGCAGTTGGCTCCAGAGACTGAAGATAAGAAGAATGGAAAGAAGCCTGGTGGTAGTGGTTACAAGGCCCCGAAAAATTTGAAATCATTTGGGGACACGGCAGAATATAAGGAAAAATTGAACCAAGTGTTGACTACCACGATTGATCACGTCTTCACAGCTGTGAAAGATCAAGATATGCTGGCTGCACCCCGAAGGATTAGGCAAGATCGCAGCAAGCTAAACCCAAACAAGTTTTGTGCATACCATCAAAGTATCGGGCACTTCACCAGTGAATGCCGCGATATGTTGAAACAGTTATGGAAATTCTATGAGGATGGAAAACTAGCCGAGTTTGTAAAGAAGGCTCCAGGAAAAAGACAACGTCCGACAAGACAGGAAGCCTCGGATGATGAAGGAAGCGATGAGGCGGAGAGAGCCCCAAATA
Source organism: Prunella vulgaris (assembly GCA_026898435.1). Classification (NCBI taxonomy): domain Eukaryota; kingdom Viridiplantae; phylum Streptophyta; class Magnoliopsida; order Lamiales; family Lamiaceae; genus Prunella; species Prunella vulgaris. Next base: position 474,590 of record JAPKLY010000091.1, read on the forward strand.
GACAAGTAAGAAGGGGTCCACTAGCAAGGCCGACGCATCTGGAGCCGAACCGAGAAATCCTTGTGATCGAAGAGATTGGCTCGGCAGAAGGGATGGTAGATGGCCGTCCAACATCAAAAAGACAGAAGAAAGCAGAAATTCAGGCGGTCAATCAGGTGCAAGAGATGGGGTCCGGATCAAAGGCGGCTACGAAACCAATTGCGGATTTGACTTTCTCTCAAGCAGATCTCGAAGGGATCCTTACACCGCACAACGACTCCTTGGTTATCAGCGCCCATATCATGAACGCAAGAGTACACCGACTGCTAGTGGATACGGGAGCTTACACAAATATCCTGTTCAAAAAGACACTAGACCAGCTAGGAGATTATGAATCCTACATAGAGGATTGCAATCACAAGATAGTGGGATTCGGAGAAGCTGTGACCGTCCCACTAGGTGTAATAAGGTTGCCGGTAGAACTTGTAGCGCTAGAGGACCCGGAAAGGAGGATGACAAGGTTGTTAGATTTCTTAGTCGTAGATCAACCATCCACCTATAACGGGTTCCTCGGCCGCCCTTTCATTTATGAATTTAAAGCTGCATGTTCCACTTACTACTATTGTATCAAATTCCCAACTCTCAAGGGTGCAGGTACGGTTAAAGGGGACCAAAAGAAGGTGCGAGAATGCCTATTAACTCTGAAAAAGCCCGTTAACCAGGTGTTAGTGTTTGAAGATCCAACATCACAGCCCTCCACAAGTGGGCCGAGCAATTTGGATAACGCTTCGGTAGACACCGAAATGATGGAAATAGACCAGACACCGGAAGACATGGAGGTGGATAATCCATTCCAGCAAGACCGGTTGAACGAGGAACAAACGGTTAATAACCCAAAAAATCAAGATCAAGACCCTGTGACCGTAGCCAAAGAGAGTGGTGGAATGGAAGCAGCGCCGGAGGATCAGACAGAGGCCTCGGAAGATATTGAGCCCCGGATGGGCTATGAACCTACCTCAGTGGAGATGGAAACGCACCTTGAAGGACTAATTGATGATCCCCGGTGGAAAGATAAAAAGCGACGCGCCACACCAGTGGAGGAGTTCAGATCCATACAAGTTGATCCAGATAAAGAGAATCTAGAACTCTTTATCGGATCAGAATTGGAAGAACCTTATAGAAGCCGGATGGAGGAATTCCTTCGGTCAAACCTCGATGTGTTTGCATGGTCACACGAAGATATGACCAGCATACCAGTGGAGCACGCATGCCATCGCCTGAATATAGATCCCACGAAGAAGCCTGTCCGCCAGAAGAGGAGAAAATATGGGCCAGACAAATATGAGGCGTTGACCGGTGAGGTGAAGAAACTTTTGGACAATAAACTCATAAAGGAAGCACTATGTCCTCAATGGGTGGCGAACCCTGTCTTAGTCAAAAAACCAAATGGAACATGGAGATTATGTATAGACTTCACAGATCTTAACGCCGCATGTCCAAAGGATAACTTCCCTCTACCCCACATCGACCAGCTGGTAGACAATACGGCGGGACACGAACTAATGACGTTTATGGATGCCTTTGCAGGTTATCACCAGATTGCCATGCACCCCGATGATCAAGAACATACAGCCTTCTATACAAATAAAAATTTATTTTGTTGGAAGAGGATGCCCTTCGGGTTGATCAACGCCGGCGCCACATATCAAAGGTTAGTCAACAAGATGTTTGACCAACACCTTGGTGACACAATGGAGGTCTATGTGGACGACATTGTTGTGAAGAGTCTTAGAAAAGAAGACCATCTGGAGCACCTCAAGCAAGCATTCGACATCATGAGGGCGTATAACATGAAGCTTAACCCAAAGAAAAGTAGCTTTGGGGTACAATCCGGCAAATTACTGGGACATCTCGTAAGTCAACGGGGCATAGAGGTCAACCCATCACAAGTCAAATGTATCCTAGACATGGGTTCACCAAAGGATGTACCGGCAGTTCAAAGACTTACCGGATGTCTCGCAGCACTCAATGAATTTATATCCCGATCTGGGGACAAGAATAGACCCTTCTTCGAGTCTATTAAAGGCAAAGGCATCTGCAAAAGGACCGGGAAGACCAACTACGTATGGACGGATGCTTACCAAAAGGCGTTCGAAGATATAAAGAACTACCTCAGTAATCCCCAGATCCTGTCAAAGCCGGTGCCGGGAGAAAAGCTATACTTATACCTGGCGGCCTCGGAAGTAGCCATAAGTTCAGCCTTGGTGCGTGCAGAAGGTAAGGCGCATCTGCCAGTGTATTATGTCAGCCAAGTGCTACATGAAGCAGAACTACGATATTCCCCAATGGAAAAATTGGCATATGCATTGGTGATGAGTGTGCGGAAGCTCCGGCCATATTTCTTCGACCATCAAGTGGAAGTTTTGACAACATTTCCCTTGAGGCAAGTCTTACATAGACCTGATACTGCCGGACGATTGTTAAAATGGTCACTAGAGGTTAGCCAGTATGGTATAACATACGCACCCCGAACAGCGATCAAAGGGCAGGCTCTGGCAGACTTCATAGTAGAGCTAACCTACCCTCAAGATCCGACGAGGGGACGTATTTACCCATGGCACCTCTATGTAGACGGCTCAGCAACAAGTTCCGCAGCCGGAGCAGGTGTCGTCCTAGTAAGTCCCGACAAACAAGTGTTTACCTCAGCAATAAGGTTCGATTTCCTAGCAACCAACAATGAAGCCGAATACGAGGCGCTTATTGCAGGCTTGAGACTATCATTAGCGGTGGGGGCAACTAGGCTTCAGATTTTCGGAGATTCGCAGCTAATCATATCTCAAGTCCGAGGAGAGTACGAGGCGAAAGATCGACAAATGATCATTTACCAAAGGATCGTTGCACACCTGATATCAAAGTTTGAACAAGTATACATTGAGCAGATCCCCCGACTAGAGAACACCCAAGCAGATGCTTTAGCCCGGTTAGCCACGAGCACCGGAGAATCAAGCATCTCAGAAGTGGTGGTCACAAAGTTAATTAATCCTTCAACATTTGATTATGTTAATCAAGTGTTGAAGAGGGGGCAACAGATAATCAATAGCCAGCAACAGTCTACCGATGATTGGCGAACACCTATCTGCAAATACCTGTCCAACGGAGAGCAGCCAGGAGACCCATGGGAAGCACAGCGGATTGTGAAACAGGCTGCGAGATACACGATGGTTGAAGGGCAATTATATAAAAGAGGAATTTCACTCCCATTACTCAAATGTCTTTCTTCAGAAGAAGGACAGAAGGTGTTGAAAGAAATCCATGAAGGAATATGTGGAGGACATGCTGGGGGGCAAGCCTTGGCTTACAAAACCATCAGGCAAGGGTATTATTGGCCGGCACTGCGAAAAGATGCTATCAGATATGCTAAGAGATGTTTGAAGTGCCAACAATTCGCTCCAAGCATCCACACCCCAGCACAAGAATTGAAGTCAGTATATAGTCCATGGCCATTCGCTAAAAGGGGTATCGACTTGATCGGCCCATTCCCTCCCGGGAAGGGAGGGGTAAAATTTGTAGTGGTGGCCGTGGACTATTATACTAAGTGGGCCGAAGCTGAAGCACTAACGACGATAACCCAAGAGAGGATGATAAGCTTTATTTGGAAGAACCTGATATGCAGATTTGGGTTACCACAGTCAATAGTCACGGATAACGGGAGGCAGTTTGATGGAAATAAGTTAAGAGACTTTTGCACATCGTGGAACATCAAGAAACATTACTCCACACCATATCATCCTCAATCAAACGGACAAGTTGAAGCAGTAAATAAAATTTTGAAGCACATCCTAAAGATCCGGTTGGAAGAAAAAAAGGGGAGTTGGGCTGACGAGCTTCCGGAGGTCTTATGGACCTACAGAACGTCTTACAGAACAAGTACCGGGGAGACCCCATTCACGATGGCTTTCGGAGTGGAAGCAGTCATCCCAGTAGAGGTCCAGCATCGGACATGGAGGATAATCGAGTACAACGAGGAAGCAAATGAAAATGATATGGCTGTAGAGAGAGACTTGATTGAAGAAACAAGAACCTCGGCAGAAGTGAGAAATGCTGTCTATAAGCGACGAGCCGAGAAATACTACAACTCGCAGGTTAAAGATAGAAAATTCCAAATTGGTGACCTAGTGATGCGAAGGATATTAGCAGTCCCGACTGGAGTATTTGGTCCGAAATGGGAAGGTCCGTTCAAAGTAACAAAAAGTTGGCCGAATGGGACATACGACCTGGAGGATATGCAAGGTAATCCTTCGGCATACACATGGAATGCGACACATCTCAAGAAGTTCTACCAATGAAGACTTATGTAAATTTCTCAAGAAAACCTTGCTTGTCCAACATGTATAGGGGCAAGCAAGTCCATAATAGACGTGGACAAATCTGTAAAGTTATTATTCTATTGAATAAAGAGAATTCCTTTCGAATTGATGTATCAAAAGATGTCTCAAGTTATAAGCTCTAAAGACTTACAAGTCCACAATAAAGGTAAGGTATTGAGACTAACCCTAAGGTTAAAACCATTAAAAGGGAGTCCTTACCAATCAATAAGCCTACATCCAAAGAGATGAAAAATAAGGTGTAAATTCGCGATTCCATAAAATGGAAAAGTAAGACGAATCAATTAAAACACCATACATCAAAAAGCGAGCACTAAATAACTAAGACAGAAGTATCAACAGCAGGAGTAAATATAAGCGAAAGCCAATAAAAGAAAAACTGCCAATGCATTAAACGGCAAAAGGTGTTCGGGTACATATAGGGCGCCTTCAAGGGCGAAAAAGCAAAAGTAAGAACGTCTCCAAAGACAATTGAAACAAAAAGAAAGAAACCCATCATATTAATGGTCGCCAGGCTGGTCGCCCACCTGCTCGCCAGCCTGGTCGCCAGCCTGATCGCCTGCCTGGTCGCCCACCTGCTCGCCGGCGCCTGAAGGAGAAAGACCTGGGAGGACCTCGAAAGGAGATAGACCCTCAGTGTCCACCATCGCATCATCTTCAGCATTAATCTGAAGAGGCGGATAGTTTCCACCGATGATCTTAAGTGTCGAAGGCACAGCACTTAGGTCGACTCCCATTTCTTCAAGATCCCCGATGTCCACCACCAAACCTTCCTTAAGAGGACGTTCGGTAAGGAAGTCGGTGAACTCCTTCTTCAAAGCCGTCTAGGGGTCCTCGTTCTCACCAACAGCATGGTGATAGGCCCGTAGATTCTCGGCAAAGGCATAAACGAAGCCAAAGTCGGAGGACTCGGCTCGAATGTTAGCAACAGCCTCGGTGGTATAGCAGTCAGTATGGGCCGCTTTGTGCTCGTCAAGTTGGGTCTGAGTAGTTTGGAGTTCGTTCTCCAACTCGGTAATCCTCCTACGAGCCACTCTGTTCTCTTCCAACTGAGCACGCAAGCTCGTCAACTCAGCACGTAAACTCTCAGCCTCGGCGTGGGCCCTCTCAGAACTGGCAAGGGCCGACTTTTCAGCATCCAAAGAGGCCTTGGCTTTGGCCTCTGCTATAGCTATCTTCTTCTTAGCCTCATCTCTCTCTTTCTTCACATTATCTGACAGCACAGCGTAAGCTTTCTCCAAGGTGACGGCTTGCTCAAGGGCGCGCTGAGCACTGAAAAGAGCCCCACTCGTATGATGCATGGCCGTACAGATATTATCCGTCATTGATTGGCGTTGAACGATGTCCTCTTGAGGCTGAGACCAATGCCTAACGGTGGATTCGACGGCAAGGCGAGTAGAACCCTTGAGCTCGTTGAGAGACTTCGGAGGACGGGCGAGTGCGAAATGATGTACAGCTGCGCTCCGGTGTTGGTAGCGTGAGGGATCGTACCTGAGTAAGAATTCAAATAAGTCTAAAACAAGCCTGAAAAATGTTAAGTATAAGTATGCTACAGGTTTGTGGAGTATTACCCTGCTGCTCGATCCTGATCCCATCCAAGGATCGAGACATCCGACAACTGCCCAACAGATCGTATGGGGGCAGGAGCGGAGGAAGTGCCAACAGGGGCAGGAAGAGTTGACTCTGGAACCTCGACTCGGCCCGAGCCTCCTGGGGCTGAAGATCTTGTAATTCGGGCTCTCTTGGCAGCCTCACCCTCACGCTCAATGCGTGAACCATCTCCTCGGAGCACTCGCCTGGTGCCATCGCTTGGAGAACTACTCGGGGCCTGACGATCCTCGGTACGAGGAGCCTGAGGGGCAGCAGATCGAGTGTTTGGCCCAGGACCACCAGTCTTCTTGGTAGTCTTAGCAGCAATTTGAGCGGCTAACACCACGTATGGAGGATCCCTCTTGGTACGTGCCATCCCAAATTTCTGGTTTAAAGTCTTGAAAGATGGAGGGATGGCGATGGACACTTCAGGAACTGCAAGCATGAAGAGACAAAAAGAGTTAGAAATTTTTTTCATGAAAGATAAGGAATACTGAACAAGGAATCAAAATAGATGTACCTGCGGGACGAACAACCTGAGCTCGTAGATGGTGAGGAGTGGTAATTAACCCCGAGGCAACGCGGCAACTGAATTTGTTCAAGTAATCAAAAGTTCTGTCCTTCTTGTTCCGACGGCAAACAAGAATGCAGGTAAACTTGAACTCCTCAGACAAACTCGTCTTCTTCCAGCGCTGAGGGATCAAGCCTGCAATACAAAGGAACGAAGACATCAGACACAATATCAAAAAAGAATTTAAGGTTCAAAGCATGTAAACAAATCCTACGCTGCAACTCACCAAACTCAGTAGGGGACATAATTCGTCCCCCAAGACCCTCATTGTTATCAGGAGCCCGCCAGTCACCGCCGATGAAAAAGAATTGTTCCTTCCAGTCTCTCACTTTGTTTGGCAGTCCCTCGAGGATCTTCATGTCACTCCTCGCCTTAAGGTAATAATAGCCTTGGCCCTCCTCAGAGCACTTGCTAAGGCAGAGGGTGTAATTCACCTCTTGAGGAGTCAGGCGATCCTTGTACTTCTCCAAGGCAAAAACCGTGCATAGCGATATCAGGTACGTCCACGCGTTGGGGGTTAGCTGGGTGATCGCTAAACCCGTTGTCTCCAAAAAACGCCCGATTAGAGGATGCAAGGGTAACGTCACACCAGCAGCCAACGTATGCACATTTATGGCCGTCAATCCTTCCGGAGGGCGGTCAGCTCTTTCTTTCTCCCAGGGAGCATACATAGTAACGTCACAAGGAATATGATATTCTTTCCGGATATGGTCAAGATCGTCTTCATCAATAACGCTCACTATGGTATTCGCCTTAAAGGGTGTGCAATCATCTCTTTCATGTTCCCGATATTACCGAGGTGGTGTCGGGAAGTCAGCAGCATACCGCTCATAGTACGCTCTCCAATCGAACTCCTGTGCAATGCCTTCAGGGATGGACCTCTCAGACATATGCGGTTGGGGGAAGCTAACAGACTCGAACCACTCAGTGATAGAGTCGTCGCTATCGCCACTGCTGGAGAGTATTTCTACGTCCTCCGCATCATCCCCCTCTGGGCGAGCAATGGGCTGCTCGATTTCTTGCTCGCCCAGTTGCTCGCCGGTATGCTCGCAAGGGTGCTCGCCCGCCTCCATAATGGCCTGCTCGCCTTCTCTCGCCAAAAACCGATTTACTTCCTCAACCGCGGAATCAGACCCCGCCAGATGGACCGAGGACAAGCCCGCAATCGGGCCACCTTCCTCTACATTCTCCACCATGGGCCGTTTGCCCGGATTCCGGTGAGAAATCGTCCGGCTCAAGGATGACGACATGGATTCAGGAAGAAAGAGGTAAAGACAGGGTTGATCCTAGGGTGTGATTAACTAAGGATGGTGGGCATCGTCAACAAAATCCCAATCAGAAAATCCGGCAAACAAGTTTATAAAGTAGACATGCAAAAATTAAAAGAAAATAAAGGTAATGTGAACAAAAGATGAAAGGAATTGAGAAACTACCTGGAATATTGAGTCGCAAAACCGTTCGCCGGAATCAGTGAAGATCGCTAAAGTCGTCGGAAAAAGATCAGAGATCGGAGCGCCGAAAATTTTCAGAGAATAAGGGTAAATGAAGAGGAAGATGAATAGTGGCTAAGAAACTCTATTTATATGTTCGGGTCAAAGTGAAAGAGGGAAAAGAATCTCAGGGACCAAGTTGCAAAACATTTGAAAAGTTTCTGAAAAGGCACGTCTTTTCATGCGACTGATTGGCGCACGAAACGAGGAGGCGCCTCGTTTTCAGGGGAGTTGCCTTAATTGCTGAGGAGAGAGAGAGCGAGCAGGAGGGCGAGCTCCGGGGCAAGCACCACGTTACTCGCTAAGCTTCTCGCCCAGTTGCTCGCCCAGTTGCTTACTAACATAGTGAAAGATCAATTCCAGCATATACTTTGATGTCAAATCAAAATATATACTGGGGGGCAAATGTTGATAAAAGGATCTAAGCTTGAGATAAGCTTGAGGATTAGAGAAGAACCAAGTATAAACAGGCAAGAAGGTATAAGCTGCTCGCCAGGCTGCTCACCCACGTGCTCGCTCGAGGTTAGAGGTGTCAAAGCAACGAGCCTACGTGGCCTTTCCCCAGTTGCTCGCACCAATGCTCGCCCACCTGCTCGCCCAGATGGTCGCCTTTAGCCTGGATATAACAAGGCAGCAAGTTTAGAAGATAAGCCCATGCTGCTCGCCCCCTTGCTCGCCACATTGTCCGTCTCTCCTTCGAGGGAAAGAAGACACAAGATGTCCAAAGAACCTGTATGAAAAGTCCGGATCGTTGAAGGCTAGAGTTAGTGGGGCAAAGCTTGGAGGGGGTGACAAGTGGAGGACACTTGTCACCCCCACAAGCCATATGGCTTAAAAAGATGCCACCTCACCCTTAGAGGGGTATAAATAAGAGGAAAAACCTCATTTGTAAGGATCTAATTTCCAAAATACAAGAAATACATTACACAATTTCTCTCTCTACTTTTCCAATTATAATTCCTATTACTAATCCAAATTACATCTTTAGATTATTGTTTGAGTGATTTTCTACGTATAAATTAGCCACATAAAATTTTCGGTTACATAAATTGCTCAACAGGATCATCTATCCGAATCATGACTCCTTGGTACTCACCAAAAACATAATAGCAGTGACAGCTCGCAAAATGCTGGTCGAAAATAGGGTATTTTGCAACATCCTCTTCAAGGTCGTCGTTGATCAGCTCGACCCATCCTTTGAGGAATATATGGAACCTTGTGACCTGGTGATTAGAGGATTAAGTGATTCTATGATCAGACCCTATGAGATTAGACTAGCTGTAGAGTTAGTGTCGAGTTTAGAAGTGGGAGTAAATGCAACTAGATATTTAGATTTTGTAGTGGTCGACCTGCCATCCACTTATAATGGGTTCTTGAGCACACCGTTCAAATATAAATTTAAAGTTGTCATTTCCACCTATTTCTATTGTATCAAGTTCCAGACCTTATCAGGTAAATTTGGTACCTTGAAGGGCGACCAAAAGATGTGAAGGACTTGTTCGTAGTACACTTTCTCTCATGTATATTATGTCACGACTTATATTTATGTGTCCGAGGTGACCAATATAGAAATTGACTCGCCAACCGACAGACTGGCCATGAGTCGAGAACCAACAAATTGCGCCAATTGAGGTCGATGGTCAAATATGAGGATCAAACTGACCTAGAGCCTTAAATCATTTTAGATTGATAAAAAATCAGCCACTAAAATGCATTTTTATTTTTGTAGTGATAGCAGAAGTCAAAATAGAATCTCGCTCTCTTCCTTATTTTAATTTTTCAAGTCTATGTTGTCAATACTTGACCTTAACAAATTTACTTCACTAGATAAAATGAAGAAGAACAAATCGAAGGCTTTTAACGTAGGAGAGAAAATCAAACCCTTCTCTTAACCCAAAAATGAAAATCAGAAGCTCTCAACTTAGGAAAGAAATTAAAGACGACAAGATTTGGAGGGCAACTGCTGGTATTGACAATTCAATATAATTCTAAAACCTACAAAAAGTAAAAGATGATCTAAAACTTGCGAAAATTAGAAGACAGACTAAAACATACTAAAATTAATAGATGATTTGTTCTTCAAGGATTTCAAATTGTGTTAGTTTGCACAATCTGAAATCCCACCAATAATGATTAACAAACAGATTTGACGATGAAACATAAAAATAATTGTACTTCTAGGTATCCTCAAAGGATGGAGGGAGGGGGAGGGGATGACATTCTTAATTTCAAAATATTTAGAGATCTCAAAAAATTAAGAATTGAATTCATGATGATTACATTAGAAGATAAAGTATATTTGGCATTGCTATATTATTTCAAAATTATACAATAATTAAGATGCATAATGTTTAATTAAACTTAATTTTTTTGTTATAAAGAGTGTAAATTTTTTATTTATAAAGAGTGTATTGAAAAGTCAATGAAAAGGCAATAAAATTGGCGAACAAATTGAGATTATTCTCGGTGATTAATGAAGTGGATGCCAAATGAGTAATGGATGCTCTATGGTCATCCTAGGCTCAAGATACAACATTTGGCTTTTTTATTGGGGAAAGAAAGAAGAACTTTTTGGAAATCATAGTTTTAGTTTAAACTTGGGTCAGACGTAATTAATGTTAATAAGTTGACACATTCTTTAGCTAGGGCTTCTTCTTGTTCTAATTTTTTTATTATTGGGTCTAGCTTTTAAATTTTATAGATGACCTTTTCAATACATATTTTATTCTTGTTCTTAATATTATTTTGTTTCGAAATTATTTTTAGCAAATGGAGTTTTAGACTTCAAATTTGTCAATTGGCATTTATCAATCACAAAAACTTATATGAAATGTTTCACGGTGTGAAACGCTACCATATTGTTAAATGGGTCATACCCATATTCATACAAAACTCGCGGGTTATCTCCCCTCTTTCGCCCAAGTTGTTTCGGAACCGGAAAAAAATGCGATTTTTGTTTGCATACACAAATCACGTATATTGGATTGGGCTAAGGCCGTCCTAACTAAGCAAGCCCATGGTCTTACCTTCTTGGGACTCCAGAATTAATTCTGAATTCTATTTTTTTTTCATACATAAATTTTTTATTATTATTTAATTAGAGAATATATTATAAATAGTAAAAATAAATAAATAAGAAATATATTTTATCCTATAGTAACACATGTTTGCCCAAATAATAACACAAATTGGGGAGCAAATATATGTTACTATTATAGCAAATGTGTGTTATAATCTTATAAAAAGTTGTTATTTTTCATATATTCATTTTGTTTTTATAGAATAAATAGTTTTTAACATAATATAAGAGAAAAATCATGTGTGTTACAAGAAAACATATTGGTTTTTCATAAATATTTATTTATTTGTATACAAATAATTATTTTTTATATAATAACACATATAAAATAGTAAGAAAATGTATTAATATATGAATCAATATACCTAGATTTAAAGGAATGATGATTAAATTAAAAAACACATACTTATTTTTATAAAAGTACATTTTCTCTTACAGTAACACGTATTTGTCCATATTGTAACACACATTTGCCCATATTGTAACACAAATTGGGGTAGCAAATATATGTTACTATTAGAGCAAATGTGTGTTACAATCTTATAAAAATTGTTATTTTGCATATATTCATTTGTTTTTATAGAATAAATAGGTTTTAACATAATATAAGAGAAAAATCATGTGTGTTACTATAAGAAAATATATTGGTTTTTCATAAATATTTATTTATTGGTATAGAAATATTTTTTTTTTATATAATAACACATATAAAATAGCAAAAAAATATATTAATATATGAATCAATATACCTAGATTTAAAAGAATTTTGATTAAATTAAAAAACATATACTTATTCTTATAAAAATACATTTTCTCTTACAGTAACACATATTTGCTTATATGGTAATACACATTTGCCCATATTGTAACACAAATTGGGGGAGCAAATATATGTTGCTATTAGAGCAAATGTGTGTTACAATCTTATGAAATGTTGTTCTTTATATATATATTCATTTATTTTTATATAATAAATAATTTTTCATATAACACAAAAACAATATGTGTGTTACTATAAGAAAATATATTATTTTCTTATAAGTATTTATGAAAAAAATAATATTTTTTGTAGTAATACACATTTATTATTAGATTGTATGAAAAAAATGTTATTTCTATAAAAACAAATGAATATATGTAAAGAAAACTACATTTAATCTAATTGTAAAACACATTTTGCTTATTAATAACATGCATTTGGTTAAATAGTAACGTATCTGGGAGTGAAAAAATCTAAAATTATAGTTGCAATCGTATGATATGTGTATACATTTTGTGTGTGTTATTAACTCATGTGGGTGCATAATCTGGCCCTTAATTTAATTGGCTTGACTTAGTGTGACCAAATAAGGCTAGTAATAGGTTATCCTTATTCTGTGTAGGTGGACTGTTGCATCTTATTTAAATAGATGAATTTGAATCGATCAACCTGCAATAGCCAATATCTGGTGGCAGTTATAAATCTCAGCCTAATTTGAATCGGCGAGAAATAGTGTTGGGCACAGATGAAGACGATCAAGCCTAATTTAAAAAAAAAAAAAATCCGACCCGACCAGATAGGATCTGCAAATTTTTTTAATTTACCCGTTTCACATGAGTGTTTCTCTTTATCAATAAATTTTTTTTTT
>JAPKLY010000091.1:492311-524002 GCA_026898435.1 Prunella vulgaris
AATTTAATATTAAAATAATATTTTTAATAAATTATTTTTTAAATAATATACCGTGTATTATTATACCGAAAATATACGGTATACCAAATTTTTTTTGGTATACCGGTTTATACCGAAAATATTTCGGTATTTCGATATATACCAGTATACCGAAAATATTAAAATCCTATACCGATACCGTACCGAAAATTCCGATAAATTTGGTATTTTTCGGTACGGTAAGCACGGTATACCGGTATTTTCGGTATTTCCTCTAGCCCTAATTACAACAACATCAGAAAATATTATAAAAATTAATTATGACCAAAATATCATCAATTTCTTTAATTGACAGATTTAATCAAATCTCGTGAATCTCCTTACTTGATAACGAAGATACTATTCTAGAATCTTCTCTAATTATCTCACCCCAGCCCACCCCACCATATTAATATTTATATCAATTAAACATTATCAAGTAATATATAACAATAAATAATTCAATAAAATCTTAAAAAAAATACAACTTTAATATATTAACTAACTACAATATTTTTTATCATATATATGTGATTGTTTGTATTTTTTATTTAGACCACTTTAATGTATAGTGCATATTAATGAATATTACAATATAAAAATTAATTTTAATGCAAATAAATGAATATTATAGTTTTTAAAAGTTTATAGAAATATTTAATATGTGATATTTGAAATTATATCTATTAAAATTTAACTAACACGATAGCATTAACTACATCAAAATTAAGTCATAAATTTAGATTTTCTACCGAATTGTCTTCATAAAATTTAACTATAAACTTAAATTTTTATCAATCTATTACTGAATCTGTGATTAAGTAATAAATTTTTTTCATACAAACATATTAACTAAAGAACACAAAATATTCAGTAGAGAATTAAATATTCAAAAAAATCAATAGTAACCATAAAAGTATACTAACATTTTAAATAAATTAAAAATGAGTATATTGTGGTATTTTCACTCATAATATTATTACTATTACTATTATTATTATTATTATTATTATTTTAATTTTATCCAGTGTAGTACTATATATTATATTAATAGTCTTTAAAATCGGTGAAATTGAATCATAAAAAACTTTTGATGGGAGGGTAAGAATATCTAAAATATTAATTTATTCATCAAAAGATTGATCATATAATTTAGTCAAATAATGAGGTGAGGAGGGAGGGCGGTTGCGAGGGTTGGGGGAGGGGAGCAAAAGTATCATGAGATTCAACTTACTTCGTATAGCATACATTTTGACAAATTTGTGTTTAAAAATGGTTCATAATAATTTTATTACGGAGTTATTTTTTTGCACAGTGAATATAATATTTATTTGTACAGAACTATTTCATGATTTTTCAAAAGTCTCAATATATTTTTTGTTTTAAAATTATACTCCCTCTGTCTTACAATAATTTGCATCCTATCACCTATGAGATATCACATTTTAAAAGAAATATGTATTATATATATAAAGTAATGACATATTGATAAATATGTGTATAATTTTGTGAATATGCACATAAATTGATATTTTTTTTAATAGTGTTCAAATTTATATGAAACATTCTAATAAGAAAAATGTGCAAATTTATTGGGACTGATGGATCACAATGATATTTTTCTTTATCATACAAAACATTTACAATGAGATGATGCATAAAACTTTCCCTAAAATTAAAACCACGAGGACTTTAGTCAAATGGACACATCATAAAAATTTTAAAATAGAGGGGGTAGAGTCGCAAAATATTTGCCGCAAGTGTTAAATCATAATTAATAATTAAGTCCTAACAGAAATATTGGGTGCAAGTGTTTACTTATTAATTACGGATGATTATCGTTATCACAGACAACTTTCTAGAACAGGGAGCAGAAGACAATATATCCACTTATAATATAAGAATAGTGTTAATATCAATTTTGATACTTAAAATTTTTCTATATTCTATTTAAGTACTCAAGTTATAGCCACTCTCAAAATTAGTTATTAAAATTTATTTTTCATATTAAAAATTAATATTCATCTTATCGTTTGTTGACTGACGTAGATTAGCTATTTGGGAGTGAAATCATAATTATTTAATAAATTTGAAGTTAAATGTAATTATATAAAAATAAATAAAATAAATAACTAAATACTCCCCCTATTCATAAAAAATGTGCACATTTTTTGCACATTGTTTAATATAATATGTCGCAGGATATTTTGGGGTATTGTGAGGTTATGAATAAATTAAATATTTTTGTAAACTAAATATACTTTTTAAAAATATTCAATTTATTCATAAACGGATATCACAATACCCAAAAATATCCTCCGATATATTGTATTAAACCACGTGCAAAGAAAAATTCATATTTTTACTTGACGGGAGAGTATTAAATATACATATATATATATATATATATATATATATATATATATATGTATAAAATAGTGTCATTGTACTTATTTCATTTTCCTCTAAACATACCCCAACTACTAAACATACCTTATTTAAAATAAAATATTAATCTAAAATACTTAACATACCAAATTTTATTCCTATTATACACTTTCCCATTTTTAACTAAGTATTCTTGTTTGCCAATGTTGATAGAATTTACTAATCGATGTTTTTATGTGGCTTAATGTAACATATTAATTCTACCAAACAATAATCTAAGGTTTTGTGTTCTTAGTGTTCTTGAGGGAGTAATATAGAGAGAGAAAATGGAGAGTTTAGAAAGAGAAAGTATTGTGTATTATCATTAAGTTGGAGAGAGAATTACAAGAGAGACCTATTTATAGGTGTGTAAGTGTGAGGTGACACCTTACGAGCCTATCTGGCTTCCGGTGTTGACGAGGGTTCCCGACCCTCGTCTTGGTCCCTCACAATACACCCTTTATAATGTTTGTCCTACTACACATGTGTATATTCTATCTAAACACCGGTGACCTTGATCCCACACGTTGGGCGAGCTCCCTAGGTCTTGGGCGAGCTCTACTTCGATCTCGAGCGAGCTCCCAGGTGTTAAGCCCAGGTGTGCAGAGGTGGACTATGGTTTGGCCTCTCCGGTTCTAGGCGAGCTACCCTCTATGGGGCGAGCTCCCTTGTGATCCTCTCTCCTTGCTTGGCTGATCAGCTGGCCTCAGAGTCTTGAGGCTTGGGCGAGGTCCTTCCTCACCTTCGCCGAGCTCCCTTATGTTGGGTCTGGTCCCAACTGGCGGCGTGGCCCCCCTGCGAGCTGGTGACCTACTGAACCTTAATCGTAGGTTAGCTCGCCTTATCAACATTTGCCCCCCAACTTGCTCACATCATGATACTTCTAATGTGTGGGTGAGCTGACTTGTCTCTGTGGCCGAAGGCCCGAGTGTTGGCGAACTAACCATCGACAAGTGTCGAGCTTGCAGGCGAGCTCCGTTATGGCGGTTCGCGTGCCGACGTGGTGCGGGATTCGAGGCGTTATTTTCAAATTTTTGCAAGTTGGTCCTCGCATTCTCCGGATATTACACCTCGCCCCGACGCCTATAAATAGGGGGAGACGAGTTCATTTCTCACTTTCGCATTTCTGATTCTCCCGAGCTTTCTTCCGGCGATCATTTTACTGCATCCGACGGGTTTTCGAAGGCTTCTCAAGGTAGAATCCGAGTTTCTTTCATCTTTTCTCTCTTTTGTAGACTTTTCCTTATTTCTTTTCCACGTTCTCTCAAGTTCCTGGAAATTTCGAACATTCCCGGTGACTTTTTACCATACCCAACCATCTTCGTACCGTAACTCCGGCGGCCGAAATCTTTGAACTGATTTGGAACCATCCGGACCTCGCCTAAACTATGTCAAATCAATCCTCAAGTCGGACCATGTCGAACCGTAACCCTGAAAAATGCCCTATTATTGGAAACGAATCGTTGCCTCTCATCACTCCAATAACAATCGGCTCTAGCCCCGAGGCGACCTCCGTAGCTCGCCCAGGCTCCCGCGAGCTCCCTGGGAGAGTCCGATCTGATTCCGGGGAGAAGGCCACCTCCTCCGAGCAAAGTGAGGAATCTTACCTCCGTGAGCTCTGGCAAAGTCATAAGCCGACCTCCAACGAGGCCCTAGTGGAAGATGAAGGGGTTGCCGAGACCTCGGCGGGAGTTGCCGAGGTCGGTGAAGAGATCGCCGAGTCGGACGAACCAGGCGACGACCTCGACGACATAACTATTGAGTACCTTCGCACCATTGGTTTTCCAGAACCCCAACTCCTTGAGTACCAGATCCCCTTCGAGGTCGTCCATCCTTTCGATTGGGAGGAGTACGTCACCGAGCACGTGGCGAGTTTCCCTTGCCCAGACCGAGTACTCCCTCTCGACCTAGAGGAGGTCGCCACATCTGATTACAAAGTCGGCGAGGTCGTGAGTATTATCAACGAGTACTCCCTCTCCAACATACGCAAGAAATTCCGCATCCCGCACGATATTTTCATGTACGCCCCGGAAAAGAACGAGTGGGCAGATTCGCCCCCTGAAGAATTAACCGCCATAAACATGCACAACCTCGAGGCCGGGCTTACATTGCCCCTGCACCCAATCATTGGCTAGTTCCTCCTCGACAACAACTTAGCCATAACTCAGCTTACTCCGAACGCGTGGAGCAACCTCCTTGCGGCCTTGTCCGTATTTGGGCTGGAGGGCTATGAGAACCGGGTGACCTCGTCGGACCTGGGCGAGCTCTTCGTCGTGACCAGGCAAGTGAAAGATGACAAAGGGTACTATTACTTGTAAGATCGCCCGGGTGAGAAATTTATTGGGATATTGCAGAACAAAGTCCGTGATTGGAAGGAGCAATTCTCTTTAATAGGCGGAGATTGGCGAGCTTCGGACGTGTACTCTAGGCGAGGTGGACGTATTCTCACCCCCGAGGGATACGGGGAAGCCAGCAGTAGGTCGCCCATTTCGGTGTGTGTGGGTTGGATTAGATTTACTAATCTAATTCTCTTTCTTTTTGCAGCTCTGAAACGCCACAAGTCCAGCCGAGGCAAACCCGAGATGTCGGTCGAGTTCGACCTGGTGCGGGTCATTTGTTGTCTGAGGAGCGAGAAGGATAGGGACGTCGCCCACCTGTGCAAGCACCATTGTCTCAGACTTGTCGGGATCCACACCTTACCGTACCATCTCACCCTTCAAGGTCCCGAGCTTCCAGGTCCTCAATCATATAGGAGCTCGCCCTCTATGGCGCGTAGCTCGCTCAGGTGCTGACTTCGCTGTTCTGAATTTCGCAGGTGGTAGCTGGGTCGCTTTCCCTTTTGCCGAGATCCCCAAGGCCTATCACGTATTGACTCGCCGGCTCGCGATGGCTCCTCCTCGCCCAAATCGATTGGCCCTACCCTCAACACTCGCCCTCGAGGTGATAAAAAAGGCCTAGCTCACCGCGAAGAAAGGCGACGCTGGGGGTTTCGGGACCCAAAAAGGAGCGACCAAGCCTCCGGCGAAAGTTCCTGCGCCTACCAAGGCAACGCAGGTCGCCAAGACCCATCGGGGAGGCGGCGGGCGAGGTTCCACTCCCGAATGAGCTTCTCACTCTACCAAGAGGGTTCCTCACCGTGGCGATGAAAGTCAAGCTCACAAGAGAGTCCGTTCTTGCCCCCATGACGAACAAGACTCTTAGCCGGCCGAGCAGGCTGATACCAGGTTGGCCCAAGGTGGCTCGGTCCAATCGACTGCCCCTTTTGCAATTGAGCCTATCCGGAGGTCGCCACCTACTCCATCGTCCTTCGGGGTCCAAATGGTGGATGACACCCTCCTCGGTTGGGATCCTGAGAGAGTCCAGTGAGTGGCTCGCTCCCCTTGGTTTCATGTTTTAACATTTTTTGAACGTTTTAATAATCTTAAGTTTCATGACCTCGCAGCTACGCCTCCATCACTTATCCTCACAGGCACGAGGCCCTTCATTCTTACGAGCAATCTCGCTCGCTTACCTTGATGCGCAATCTTCCTCCTGGCCTTACTCACAACACGGTGAGCAAGGTCCCACGTTATTGGTGGAACCCCCAGTTGGCGACCGTCGAGGGACATAGCTTGATCGAGAATGCGAGGCTCTCGATGCACTATGCCAGTGGGCTCCTCCTCGCCAACCAGAAGGTGATAGACTTGGCAGCCGAGCAAGAGGCAACTCGCCAAGAAAAGAATGTGAGCCTCCTGAAGATGGCGGAGTTGCTTGACCAGGCCAAGAAATTGACGGAGCTCGCGGAGGAGAAAGTTGCGGCCTCCTTGGCTGGCGAATGAAGCACCCTCGCGCAACTAGGCGAGCTCCAGAAGAAATATGCCGTTGTCCAGCTTAATGCCGAGGCCCAAATAAAAGCTAAGGAAGAGGAGCTCGTGGAGAAACTCGCCAGGGAGGTCGGCCAACATACGGTGACCAAGAAGGACCTGGAGCTCCAGCGGGGGTTGATCAAGAGCGCTGATGAGGAGTGCTCGAAGCTCCTGGAGGAGCTTTCGGTGAAGATAAATGAAGTCGCTGAGCTCCGTAACAACGCTTCTTCCACCTCGACGGATCTGACTGCTGTAAGGGCCGAGGCCTCTGACAAAGGATTCGTCCAATGTTATGCCGAGGTCCTAAGGGCCATTTGGTGGGCTCGGGCCCACAAGAGTGATGAGGTCGCGGCCGTGGTGGGCGACTTCAAGGATTGCTTGGATAGGGTCCCCTTCCCCGACGACACTGAGCTGGACATTGGCGACCTCCCAGAACTTGGAATTCCTCTCGACTTCATTCCGGCACGGTTCAAGATCATCAACACGATCCCCGTGCCGGAATTGAATGCTGATGAAGAGGAGGTCGCCGATGAGGAAGGGCGAACTCCCCCCACGATCTAGCAGTTCCAGGAGGCATGTGGTGACGCGATGCTCGACACCACTGGGTTCGACACCAGCGGGCTGACGGGCAACATCACCACGCTGCCTGAACTATCCCCTCAAGCTGGCCAGGTCACCGCCGAGGTTGCCAACCCTGCCGAGGTCCCTACCGACGCTCCTGTCGTCCCCGCTGCTCCAGAGACTTGAGCTTTCTCTTGCTCTTAGATTAGTCTCACTTTTGTCATAGCTCGCTGGGCACCATAGCTCGCCCAGAAGGAGCTTTATTTTTGTAGCTTTTCTTTTTGTCTAAGTAGTTGAAGCTCGTTGGGCATGTGTAGCTCGCCCAGAAGGAGCTTACTTTTGTAGTCCATACATGGTCAGCTGGTCGACCTGTGGCCAGCACTACTTCATATACTTAGGAATTTTTCAAGTATTTTTTACTTGAAAGTTTCTTAAGTATCTTTTGAATAGAATTCGAGCCTTTTGTTACGATCTTGTCTTCGCTTATATTTTTACGCTTACGTTATAATTTCGATTAGCTCGTTTTATATATTTTTTGGGTACTTAACTGTTCGTCTTACTCTACTTTCGAGAAGTAAATCATTCATTTTACGTCGCTTAGGACTATGAATTGTACCTCCATTTGTGTAGTACATATTCTTCGTCTTACACAACTTAGGGCCGCGAATCGCTCGTCTTAAACCACTTAGGGCAGCGAGTTGTACTTTGTTTAATTCACGTTGGGCAATTGGGTTTCTTGAACCTTGCCTTAGACATTTTCCATCTTTTTCGTGAATTTTTCTAACTTTCGGCAGTAGGCGCTTAGTGATCCTTTAAGAAGGATACCTTCGCCGACCTGGGGCACTTTGGCCTTTGCCGTTTGAGCTTTTAGATTATAACGTTCGGGACCTTAGTCCTTGCGCATTGCGAAGCTTCGAAGATTTGGAACATTTTTGCGAACCTTCGAAGGGTTGGAACATTTTTGCGAACCCTCGAAGGGTTGAACCACTTTCTTGAGAAAAACTTCTAACTTTATACAGTGACCTAATTTACATCGGTTGCCATCAACACTTCTGATGCGAACCTCCGGCTAGTCTATTACAAAATCTCGATTTATTGATAAAATTTATTTAGATGCGCCGCACTCCAGGTGTATGACGAGGTGTTTCCTTCGGCGTCTTCGAGGTCATATGTGTTGTTCGCCCAGGCGGCGGTAACCCGGAATGGTCCTTCCCAGTTTGACCCGAATACACCTGGTGGGGCAATCAGCTTCTTCTTCAGCACCAAGTCCCCAACCTTAAACTTTCGGTCTCGGACCTGGGAATTATAGTACTTCTCCGCTATGCGCTTGTAGGTGGCGTTCTTCATTTCGGACGAAGCTCTGGTCTCTTCGATCAGATCTTTTTCGACTGCCGAGGCTTCGTCATTCTTTTCTGCTTCAAACCCTACCACCTTCCAGGTCTTATTCTGGACTTCCACCGGTACTACTACTTCAGTTTCGAAGGCTAAGGCAAACGGTGTCTCTCCTGTGCTGGCTCGGTATGATGTCCTATAGGACCACAGAACCTCCGGGAGTTCGTCTGCCCAGCTTCCTTTTTTGTCTTCGAGGCGGAGCTTCAATGTGTGTTTCAAAATTTTGTTAACCGCCTCGACCTGGCCGTTCGACTGTGGATGGTATGGAGTTGTGTAGTGTTTCTTGATATTCCATGAACTACAGAAATCTCTCAATTTTTGGCCATCGAATTGCCTTCTATTGTCCGTGATGATCGATTGCGGAAGTCCAAATCGGCAGACCAGGTTCTTCCATATGAAGCCGATCATTCTTTCCTGCGTTATTGTTGTAAGTGCTTTGGCTTCAGCCCACTTAGTGTAGTAGTCTACTGCTACAACAGCAAACTTTACACCACCTCTGCAAGGTGGAAATGGGCCGATCAAGTCGATACCCCATTTTGCAAAAGGTCATGGGCTGAAGACCGACTTCAGTTGGTTGGCTGGGGAGTGGATCTTAGGTGCGAAAAGTTGACACTTTCGGCACTTCCGTGCGAAGCTAATGGCATCCTTGCGAAGAGTGGGTCAGTAGTATCCTTGCCTAATCGTCTTGTATGCCAAGGCTTACCCCCCAGTGTGACTTCCGCAAATCCCTTCGTGAATTTCTTCTAACACCTAGAACCCTTGCTTCTTAGATAAGCATTTGAGTAGGGGTAGAGAGAATTCACGTTTGTAGAGTTGGCCATCCACCAACGTATATCTGGCAGCTTGCTTCACAACTCGACTAGCTTCCCAAGTATCTTCGGGGGTTGCTCCGTTCTCCAAGTATTTTTGGATCGGAGTGCGCCAATCTTCGCTATCTTCCTGCCCCCCACTGGAGGTCTGATTTACTTTGTAATCGGACGTCGAGGGGTTCTTCAGCTTGGTGACTACAACCTCCGTGACCTCGGCTTCACCGTTACTGGTAGCTAGTCGGGCTAGGGCATCTGCTTGTGTGTTTTCTAGTCGCGGTATCTGATTGATGTAAACCTGCATAAACATCGAGATTAGTTGCGCGGCTATCTTCTGGTAGGTCATCAACTACTGGTCTTTTGCCTCATACTCCCCCCAGACTTGGGATATTATTAGCTGGGAATCTCTGAAAAGTTGAAGATTGGTTGCCCCCACAGTGAATGATAACCTAAGTCCGGCTATCAAAGCTTCGTACTCCACCTCGTTATTGGTTGCTCGGAACTCGAACCGGATGGCGGAGGTGAAGACTTGTCTATCCGGGCTGATCAACACTACTCTGACTCCTGCTGCTGTGCTAGTTGATGATCCGTCTACGTAGAAGTGTCACAGAGCTATACGCCCCCTCGTCGGATCTTGTGGGAAGGTTAGCTCGACAATGAAGTCGGCGAGTTCCTGTCCCTTGATCGTTGTTCGGGGTGCGTAGGTTATACCGTATTGGCTAACTTCTAGTGACCATTTCAACAAGCGCCCTGCAGTGTCCGGCTGTTGTAGTATTTGTCGTAGTGGGAATGTCGTCAGTACCTCTACCGGGTGGTCGAAGAAGTAGGGCCTCAATTTTCTAACACTCATCACCAGTGCATAAGCTAGCTTCTCCGTTGGGGTGTACCGCAACTCAGCTTCGTGTAAGACTTGGCTTACGTAGTACACTGGTAGGTATGTTTTTGCCTCTTCCCGAATTAGGACGGAGCTAATGGCAACCTCCGATGCAGCGAGGTAGAGGTATAGCTTCTCACCGAGTACTGGCTTTGACAGGACCTGCGTATCTGCCAGGTATGCTTTAATGTCTTCAAAGGCACACTTTCGCTCATCCACACGAAGTGGTTTTTAAGATGCAGCTTGTTGGCTTTAGCCGCCTCCTTGTACCTTCGTGTGTTTGCTTTGATTGTTTCGAAGAACGGGCGGTTCCGGTCGCCAGACCTGGAGATGAACCTGTTCAAGGCTGCCATGCACCCGGTCAACCTTTGGATTTTTTGTATGAAATCGGGCACACCCATCTCGATTATGCACCGGACCTGCATTGGGTTGACCTCTATTCCTCGTTGGCTAACCAGGTGACCTAGGAACTTTCTTGAGTGTACGCCAAAACTAGTCTTTTTGGGGTTCAGTTTCATATTGTAGTGGCGCAGTATGTCGAAGGTTTGCTTGAGGTGGTCGAGGTGATCCTCCTTCCTCAAACTCTTGACAACTATATCGTCCACATACACCTCCATAAACTTGCCAATGTGTTGGTCGAACATTTTATTCACCAACCTTTGGTAGGTCGCTCCGGCGTTGATAAGTCTGAACGACATCCTTTCCCAGCAATACATGTTTTTGTTGGTGTAGAACGCCGTATGTTCCTGGTCATCTGGGTGCAATGCTATATGGTGATAGCCTACGAATGCATCCATGAATGTCATCATTTCATGGCCAGCGGTGCTATGTACAAGCTGGTCAATGTGGGGTAGTGGGAAGTTGTCCTTCTGGCATGCCTTGTTCAGGTCCGTGAAGTCGATGCATAGCCTCCACGTCCCGTTGTGTTTTTTTACCAGGACGGGGTTCGCGACCCACTGTGGGCACAAGGCTTCCTTGATCAGCTTGTTGTCTAACAGCTTTCCCACTTCGGTCTTTAGGGCTGCGTATTTTTCTGGTCCATACTTCTCCACTTTTGGCGCACGGGTCTCCTCGTCGGATCTATGTTGAGTCGGTGACATGCATGCTCCAAAGGGATCCCCGTCATATCTTCATGGGACCAGGAAAACACGTCCAAGTTGGTCATTAAAAATAGCTCCATCCTCGACCGGTACGGTTCAGGTAACTCAGAACCTATGAAGAGTTCTAAGTCCCTTTCTGGGTCCACCGGGAGTGCCGTCAATTCTTCCATGGGGGTGGCCTTCCTCTTTTGATTTTTCCACCTAGGGTCGCTGATGAACTCATCCCACTCCTTTTATGACATCTGCGCAGGTTCGTGACCTACGCGTGGTTCGAGATCATCAGCTTGGCTTTCAACTTGGACGGGTTCCTCGACTGTCAATACCTCCGGGGGTTCGTCAATTTGGAGAGGTCCTGTAACTCGGGGAGTTGGATCAACGTCCATTGGCACCGGTCCTTGACCTCCCGTAGGTCCCCCCTCTTGGACTCCATCAACCACTTCCATGGGCGCAGGTGGTGAACTTTGCGCAGGTTCCTGCACTTGGGCTTCCTCCACCTCCGTTAATGCCGACTGTGACTCTTGCACAGGTCCCGACACTTGGTCAAATTTCGGCGGATCGTCTACCTCCATCATCTCAGTCTCTATTGAGATGACGTCTAGGATGTTTGGCTCATCCGCCGGGATTTGGATTTCTTCCTCAAGTACCTGGACCTGCGTCACGGTTTTCCTAGCCCGGCCATCTTTAATTTGGAGTAAGCACTCTCGGGCCTTTTTCTGGTCACCTTTTATAGTTCCGGCACCTTTCGAAGTTGGGAATTTTAGACAGTAAGAGTAGGTCGAACACACCACTTTGAATTCATTGATAAAGGGGCGGCCAATGAACCCATTGTAGGAGGACTGCTGGTCGACAACTAGGAAATCTACTAACCTAGTCAGTCTCCTCTCCAGGTCCTCAGCCGATACAAGCTGGACGCTCAACCTGATACTACCTAGGGGGACGGTTACAGTTTCTCCGAACCCCACTATCCTAGCATTGCTAGGTTCTAAATACGACTCAAAATTACCTAAGGCATCTAAGGTGGATTTGAAGAGAATGTTGGTGAAAGCGCCGGTGTCCACAAGTAGCCTGTGAACTCGGACATTCATGATGTTGGTGGTTATCACCAACGAGTAGTTGTGGGGCGTTAGTACCCCCTCCAGGTCCACCGAGGAAAATGTTAGCTCATCAGTGAGTTGTGTGACGGTCCTGGAGCTGGAGCTGCCTTCCTGGACTTGGTTTATGGCCCGGATCTCGGTCTTCCTTTTTCTCCTGGACATGGAGGATCCCCCGTCCTGGAGACCTCCGGCAGCTCCAATTTCTTCTTCGAGAACCAAGAGTTCTCGAGTTGGCTCCAGGTTTTGTTGAGGTTGGGGAGGTGCCCTCCGCCTGTTTTGAGGACCGCATTGGCCCGCGTCCTCTTCTTCGTCATCGGAGGCTTCCCTCCTCTCGAACCTGGGCCTCTTCCCCGGTGCCTTTTTCATGAAGTCGGCCAGCTTCCCATCCTCGTAGAATTTCTAGAGTTGTTTGAGGAGGTCTCGGCATTCGTTGGTGAAGTGGCCGATCGACTGGTGATAGGCACAGTACTTGATGGGGTTGACCTTCGCGCGGTCCTGGCGAATTCTCCTCGGCTCTTCCAACAAGGCTTTGTCTTTAACCGCAGTAAAGACGTGGTCGACGGAGATGGTGAGTACTTGGTTGAGCTTTTCTTTGAATTCGTCCCCGTCGCCAAAAGCTTTCAAATTTCGGGGAGCCTTGTATGTGCCCCCGGACTTCTTCCCGTATGGCTTCCTCTCCTCGGAGGCACCGACCTCTTTCTGGAGTGCCTCCTGCATAGCCACGAACACCCCCCCCTTGTGGCAAAATTCGGTGTAAGTGTTCGGACATGCGAGGTGCATTTTCTTCTAGAGGTCGGTCCCCCTTCGGAGTCCGGCCATCACCGCGACGACTTTGGTGTCCTCGCTCACCGGTTCGCCTTCCAGCAGTATCTTGTCGAAACTCTCCAGGTACTGCTGGTCGGTCTCATTCTCGCCTTGGTGGATGTTGGCGAGACGGTGCTTCTGGGTAAGGTAGGACCCAAACCCAGAGAAGTGGGCCAAGAACTCCCGCGAGAGTTGGCCGAATGAGTGGATCGACCCTGGGGCGAGTGATGAGAACCAGCGGTGGGCTCGGTCCCCAAGGGTCAGTGGGAAATTCTGGCACAGAGTAGAGTCGGTGGCACCCACCGAGATCATGTAGTCTGCATACTTGGCCAGGTGGACCTTCGGGTCAGATTCGCCCTCGTATGCAGACATCACCGGGAAGTGGATCTTCTTTTGGACCGATGCTCGGAAGATGGTAGGTGCCAATGGAGATGCGGGGAGAGTGGTGGCATTGGACCCGCCGGACTTGGCTGCTACTTGCTGTTATAGCATTTCGATGGCCTTTTTCAGTGTGGCCAGCTCATCGTCTTGGGCCACCTCCGGCGGAGGTTGCTCGAAAGTCGTGCGTCTCGTGGACGCACGCCCCCGAGGTGCCTCACTCTGGGGTGACTCCTTCGTGGTGGGTCGGAACTGGTGCTCGCCATGTGGGCCCAATCTATCGGTCGCGGGCCTCCGTAGTCGGTCATGGGCGGACCTGCGAGGCTGTAGGTCCGACTCTCCCCTCTGGGACGTAGCCGGGGCCGCCGTTCATTCATTCTCCTCACCTCTCTGCCCCAACCTGCCCTGGAGGACCTCCCTTCTCAGCGACTGGTGAGTGGCGGATGCCTCGGTGTAGGCCGAAGCTCGCCCGGCCTGCGTAGCTGGCTCCTCCACCACCTTGGCCTTCCCAGCGCGCTCCATGTGTTGGCGAGCTTGGTAAGAGCTCGCCTCCTGCTCAGAGGGGAAATCGCTATACTGGCCCCGAGTCTGGGTGCCCTGAGTGGGCCTCGTCTGTTCCCTGGCCTCGGTGGCTGGAGCTCGCCAGGGTACCAGGGCGAGCTCATCGAGCTGCCTCTGTTGCAACCTTTGCAGGATTGGAATGGTGCGTTGGAGCTCGTCGGGGTTGTTGGCGAGGTCCCTCTGGGAGGGGCTTAAATTCTCCTGAGTCACTACAACTCGCGGAGCGGTGTTCTTCTGAGGAGCTCGGCGCGAGGTCTCCCCCTCAACCTGGTCCTGATTCCCCTCCTTCCACCTCCGAGTGTTCGCCGAGGTCTGTTCCTTAGCCATTTTAGGATTTTGAAGGGGGTAGCTCGCCGAAGGTCTCCGAGGTTGCCGAGGTAGGTCGTCGAGGTTATGATCTTCCAGCTTGGGCATATTTGCACAGGTTTTCATCTAGCTTTACGTATAACGAATTGTCCAAAATCTGGTTTATTCGTGTACACGTGTGCGTTTGAAAACCTTTTGGGCAGAAATTACAAATTCAGAAATCCGGGTTTTTGCCCGGAAATCTGGGTTTTTTGTTTAAGGAGTGAAAATATGTGTGTAACTTCAAGTGTTCTTGAGTCTTGGTCAAGAACACCTTCAAATATTCAAATCTTCAAACAAACCCTAATCTCTCACTCTCAAATTTTTTGGTTCATACCCACCCTTCTTCTAGCGCCAAATTATTGATAGAATTTACTAATCGATATTTTTATATGGCTTAATGTAACATATTAATTCTACCAAATAATAATCTAAGATTTTATGTTCTTAGTGTTCTTGAGGGAGTAATATAGAGAGAGAAAATGGAGAGTTTAGAGAGAGAAAGTATTGTGTATTATCATTAAGTTGGAGAGAGAATTACAAAAGAGACCTATTTATAGGTGTGTAAGTGTGAGGTGGCACCTTACGAGCCTATCTGACTTCCGGTGATGACGAGGGTTCCCGACCCTCGCCTTGGTCCCTCACAATACACCCTTTATAATGTATGACCTACTACACATGTGTATATTCTATCTAAACACCGGTGACCTTGATCCCACACGTTGGGCGAGCTCCCCTTCGATCTCGGACGAGCTCCCAGGTGTTAATCCTAGGTGTGCAGAGGTGGACTATGGTTTGGCTTCTCCGGTTGTAGGCGAGCTACCCTCTATGGGGCGAGCTCCCTTGTGATCATCTCTCCTTGCTTGGCTAATCGGCTGGCCTCAGACTCTTGAGGCTTGGGCGAGGTCCTTCCTCACCTTCGCCGAGCTCCCTTATGTTGGGACTGGTCCCAACTGGCGTTTTGGCCCCCCTGCGAGCTGACGACCTACTGAACCTTAATCGTAGGTTAGCTCGTCTTATCAACAGCCAAAATCGTGTAAGATTTCCACAACAAATATATATTCAATCCAAAAAATTTTGAAATTTTTTATTGTACTAAAAGATTCAACCCAAAAATATATTCAATCCAAGAAATTTGAACCACTCTGCCGCTCAAATAAAAAATCCTAAATATAGGAAGAACAGAGCTTGAAAATTGTAATGGAACAAAGCTCCAATAAGAAAACTCCAAACCCGACAAAAATTCAAAAATTCAACAAATCAATAAAATAATCAAAAATTCAAATAGAGTGCCCAAAATCAACAAATATTTTGTGACTTCGACCCAAAACAACAATGGAAGAGAACTTCAATTGGCCCTTGATGCCTCTCTATCCGTCAATCGCGCACCCAACCCGAACATAAAAAAAACCACAGGAAAAGTGTCTATCTCTCTATTCGTTAATAGATAGATGCGAGTCAATGCTCCACTGTCCCTCTAGAGAGTATCGCCCCTGTCCACTGCTCGATTGAAAGAGAAATATATATATATATATATATATATATGAAATCCCTAAATTCTAAAAACAGAAGGCCTTAAATGAGGTTGGCGCCCCTTCACTGCCAGTGTCCACCCTCCACCATCGTTATCTGCGGTGTAGAGAGAGAGGGAGAGAATGGGTTTGATAGAAAGGGATACTGAGAGAGAAAAAAGAGTGTTAGATAGAGAATGAATTTAAAGTGTGTCTCTAATGAATTTAAATTAAAGGTGGGGTGGATTTGGCTTAGTGATAATCTTGTACAATAATTGAAGTTTATGTATAGGAATGTGAGAATTTTTTACTTGTATGAAATTAACTTTAATTGATGTACTAATTTGAGTTATTGATGTATAATATATATACACATATATGTTATAAATTCTATATTTAAATAGTTATATTTTCACCAGTAGATAGTTAATTTCCGCCAGTCAACAAATAGTCAACAAACGATAGGATTAATTACTAGACGAATAATAAAAGTTAAAAAGATATCGTCAATTAAAATTATACATATGTGTAATATTTTTTACGTAAAAAGTAGCTGAGACCCGACTCTATCACGAAAATTTTACTAGAATTGACATTTTTTAAAACTCCAAGACGA
This sequence comes from Prunella vulgaris, assembly GCA_026898435.1. NCBI lineage: Eukaryota > Viridiplantae > Streptophyta > Magnoliopsida > Lamiales > Lamiaceae > Prunella > Prunella vulgaris. Next base: position 508,644 of record JAPKLY010000091.1, read on the forward strand.
CTCCAACCTTTGAAAAATATTAACCACTCTGTCCATTAAAAGTATACATCTTTTTTTGTACGTGCTTTAATGCAATATGTTGGAAGATATTTTGGGATATTGTGAGGTCTGTTTTTTAATAAAGTGAAAATTTTATAAAGTACATATGATATACTTTTAAAAAATATTCACTTTATTAATAAACGGACCTTACAATACCCCAAAATATCTCCCGACATATTGCATTAAACCACATGCAAAGAAAGATACACACTTTTAGTTGATGAAGGGAGTAAAAATTTAAAAAATAACGTCAATCAAGTCATGCATCTTTCAAAATATATTTTTACAAATGATTTCCTAAATCTATTGCAACACGCAAGTGTACGTGATTGTTGTTGTGTTAAGATAAATGACCAAGTTAAATATCGAACCAATGGAAACAAGAGTTAGCCCAATCTAATCCCTAGAAATATGCTTCTCAAAATAAAAGAAAGAAAAGACAAGTTCGGGTCCAATTCTCTATGAAATCAATTAACAAAATAAAAACAGAGAGTAAACTAATCTAACTTCTGTAAAAGTGCAGGGGAGTGAGTGTATGCTTTAGGTAATCTCCATTATGCATCAATTAAAGCACTAATCCATCTTATAACTATCATAAGTCTCATCAAATGATTAAACTAGGTAATTAACATCTTATTAAGAACTAAATTCTCATTTGAATGCCTAATACTCCTATTGGTTTGTTCTAAACTCCAAGCAATTCTCATTGACATAGAAACCAAAACATAAACATTTGGTGTGCTCTACAATCAACTAAGAACAAAATTAAATCAACTCAATTCTCATATGTTCCCAACTCAATCAAAGAACTAAATCACAAGTAGCAAACAATCAAGGTTCAATAGATTATCCAATTAGAGAATTTAATCATCTAAATCAACACAATCAAGATATAACATCTAATCAACACAAAAATCAGTACATAACTTCAATCACCAAAGCATAAGAATGATTAGCCCATGGTTAATTGAATGAAATAAAAAACATTATGAAATCAATCAATATACAACAAATTGAAAGAAAATTAGAAAGATCTTACAAATTGGAGAGAAATTGCAATAATTGGAAAAACTTCAATCAACAAACTTTAATGAAATCTTCATCAAATCTTAAAATTGAACCATAGAAATATAGAGAATCTAATGGAGTATCTATCTATTGCAATTGATTAAAAATCTAATGGAGAATCTAAGAGTAATTTGAAGAAATGAAGAAGAAAAAAAATGAAGAATAAATCTAGAAAGATGATTTTTGTAACTTCTCTAATCTAATCCTAATCTAATCTATCTAAAAGTATGATGAAGTATGCTAATTATTTGACTAAAAGGGGCACTTTTAGGTGCCTTGGACGAAATATACAAAAAAGTCCCTGAAAATAGCAAAAAACACAAATTTTCCCAGATTAGTAAATACACCCACCGAGAAATTACTACACCCATTCGACCAAAATGGTTAGCACTCGGCCGAGCGCCTGGTCGAGAGCACTCCCGCTCGACTCCAGAAGTTTCCGCTTGATTCATACGCCCACAACCTGTTTTCTTCATGTGTTGAACTCTAGAACTTCGATTGACTCAATTCTTTTTACATTGTGATTCTCTCTTCAAGTTCTTTCACATGGTATATGATTTGCACCATTTGAATTAATTCAAGGAATTTATAATTTGTAGAACTTGCTCGTCTTTCCACCCTTTTGCCTCATTTTTCCTACAAATGCACAATTCTTTGCAAAATAGATCAATAATCGAATATATAGCACTTAGTATCATAAATGCAATTAAAACAACCAAAAATCATATCAAAATGAGAATGAATTTGATGCAAATATGACTCTAATATTCACCAAACTAATATATTCATTTAGTGTAAGAAAGGAAATAGGAAAAAGAATACACTACAAAAAAATTTAAAATTTAGTGATAAGATCTTGTCATTATTGCTTTTCTAGTTATAAATATTTAGTGAGTGGAAAATGACCTTTAATGACAGAATCTGTCAATAAAAATTATTATTATATCACTAAAGATTTTTAATTGGAAAAATTATAATGATAATTTTTGTCATTAAAAATCAATTTTCTTGTTGTGAGAGGGATGAGAAGAGAAATAAAAAAATAAAGAATGAGAATTAGGGTATATTGGTCTTTAATTAAAAAAAAAACTAATCATTTTTTATAAATTTGTGGACAAAAAAGAGTTTGTACATAAAAAGGCTAAAAAAGAGTCTATATATTAAAACATACATATATTCTATTAAAGAAAAAATTATTTTAAAGGGTCAATGTACGTGGGAGAAACTTGAAAAAAAAATACACCAAAGCGATAAATATATTGACTCGATATTGATAATTTAAGATGTTCATTCAATCAAAATATTTTGAAGGACGTAAGTGTAATTAATTTGACATGATAACAACAGAAGCTGATTAATAGGTACTCGTGTTTGAGTTGTCAATTTTTTTTAAATTAATGAAATTATGACTTCTAACTCTTTTTAATTAATTAAACATCGGCCTACTCATGCTTAATTTGGAAAACTAGGAGTTAATTGCAGGATATGTCACTCTCCTATATTCTGGCCCATTATTCTAAGGGGAAAGGTGTAGTTATATATAGTATAGGAGGATTTGCCACGATAGGTATTAATTTGTAAATGAATTAAGAGCCTCAATTCATCGAAATAATATTTCTCTCTGTAATGATTATGTTGAAAAAGTTGTGCTGTCTTGTAACTGCATATACATCCACATATTTATTTGAAAAATTACGATCAAAATTTATCGATTAAAATGATAAAAAAAACATATATTATCGAATTTGTGAGTACGTAATATATTTCATTTAAATTTATCTTACCTTTGATCGGACGTGTACATTCACAAATTTAAAATTATTTATGTTAAAATTAATTTGGATATTATTGTGATAAAAATTCTTCATGTGCCTGGATATATATGTAACAAGCTAAGTGGAACTAGCCTATATGCAGTAGACAAGCATGATTAGGCATAAACTATATATAGTTACATCAAAGACATGCAAAAACTACGTATACGTTGATGTTTAAGATAAAGACAAATCGAGTATATAAGCACTACGTACATAGCGTCTAATTATATTTATTCAGTCATTGATGAAAATGAATTAATTAAATTTCAACATCCCAATATGTTTAAATTTTGAAAAAACAAAACTTTTATAATTAATTCGCACTCAAGACACGGCCGTACAATAACACTAATACGACGACGAACCATAACGTATATATAACGTTGTATGAAACCACATTTCACCTCGGCCCCACATCATCTCTGTCCCTTGCCCTCATGTCGTTAGGATTGGCTGCACGAGTAAATGAGCAATTGATTACGTGAGAGAGAGAGAGAGATTCTTTGAACATAGTGGTAGTTTGGAGGGAGCTTTTCATTGAGATTTTAAGGTCGAGTGTCACGATATAAGATGGACTATGGAGGCCCTAACGTCCAAAAGGTGGTCCCACATTATATGCACCTATTGGCTATATAGCAAGGCCTACATTAACACCCTCTCTCTCTCTCTCTCACTAGGTTTTAGGTGGTTGGTATTCTTGAAGAAGCTAAAAGGGCCCACTTCGAACCCCATGATACCAAAACTTTGCATGCATTTAAACCCTACCACTTTAATATAAATCATCACCTCCTCCAACCCTTTTTAACGCACACCTCCTCCCTCCTTTATCATCCAAATCAATCTTTATCAGAGGAAAATTAAAGGGGGTGCTGCATTTGTTAACCTTAATTTCTCTCACTAAGAGGAGAGAGAGAGAGAAGGTAGATGTCGGAGGACATGAACTTGTCCGTGAATGGACATTCCAAGGTTCCCCCGGGCTTCCGCTTCCACCCCACCGAGGAGGAGCTCCTCCACTATTACCTCCGCAAGAAAGTCGCCTCCGATAAAATCGATCTCGACGTCATTCGTGATGTCGATCTCAACAAACTCGAGCCTTGGGACATTCAAGGTACGTATATATATATATATATATATATATATATATATATATATATTTCGTGTTAATACTTAATCTTCGTCATCAATAAAAACTATAGAATACATTCTTCAAGAGTTAAATAAATTTTTGGGTGTATAAGTTGCCACCTTAATTTTGATTTGAATTTTTTTTTAACTATTTCGATTTAGTTGTTTGATTCCAATTTCAGTCCAAAGTCGCAAGAAAATTGGAATCAGTACTGTCGTAAGTTATTTAATTTTGAGGCTAAAACATAAAACAACATTTATTTTCAATTCATCAGTTGTTTTGATCTTAAAGTGGTCAAGTTTCTAAATATCGGGACTAAATTTAAATAGTTAAAAAAGAATTAAATAAAAATTGGATAATTAATTTATATACATATATATATATATATATATATAATTAGACACGTTATGGATTTTTAAAAAAAAAATTATTATATGAGATGATCCCATTTATGTTATAGAAATCTTGCTCCACTTGAATATATATTTGAATTATAGTCATTTCTAAATCATAGTTAAATTAAATTTGATCATAAATTAAATTATGGATTTTTTATTTATAAAAATGTATTAATTCAAGTAAGGAAGGGCCAGAAAAGATTTTGCATCAACAACAATTACTAATCCTAAACAAATCTTAGGCTATATATACGTACCTATCCAATCACTATAAGTGAATACAAACAAGAGTTTTTAGCATTAAGTAAATTAAATACTATATCTGTCTTAAATTATATATGATCTCATAAAAAATCATGTCATGATCATATTTTGATGTGATTCTATAATTAATGTCTATACAGAGAAATGCAAGATAGGATCAACTCCACAGAACGACTGGTACTTCTTCAGCCACAAAGACAAGAAGTACCCGACGGGGACCCGGACGAACCGGGCGACTGCGGCCGGGTTCTGGAAGGCGACGGGGCGGGATAAGGTGATCCAGAGCAATTTCCGGCGGATAGGGATGAGAAAGACGCTGGTGTTCTACAGAGGGAGAGCTCCACATGGCCAGAAATCGGACTGGATAATGCATGAATACAGGCTGGACGACAACACTACTCATGACTCCATTCCTAATGTGCATGTAATCATTTTACACTTTTCTTTTCTTTCTAAATTTCAATTGATTGATGATTGATTTGTCCATGCTAATTCACGCACTTGAATCAGTGCCTTTAACTACGGAATATATATATATATATATAGTAGTTACAACTTTTCGTTAGTGGGAAATTAAACCCTTATAATTCTTCACTCAATAATCATTTGATTGAGATAATTAAATTAATTCTGTTATAAGTATATTTATTTATTTTTCACAACCTTTTCTTAATTTGTCGTTTAATTACAACTATTTTTTAAATTGGTACACATGGTAAATTGGAATTATGAACCCCATCTCTAACAAGTGAGAGTATAAGTATATCGATTTACGAATGAGTCCAAATATATATATATATATATATATAGTTTAATTTTGCTAATTTGAGAATAATTTTTTAAAAGGATTAATAATTGTTTTATTAACTGTCTCACTGTAAAACCCTTTCACACAAAAACTATATATCCTTTTCTTTTCTCTTTTTTTATATTTTGTTAAATTTAGATAGTCAAATTAGGTGTCTAGCTTTAGTCTTAATTAGTGTGGCTTTAAAGGAAGAACTTAGTATTATTGTAAACGACTTAATTTACTTCTCTTTAATTAGAAAATTCAAAATCGATTGAAAACGCCTAAGACTAAAATCAAGACATTAATTCTAGGACCGGAATGATGAAAAACTAAATAATTTATATTAGATCCACACTAATAATTAATTAAGCTATAACCCTTGATATAAATAAATTAAATTAATTACTATAGATATATGAATAATTAATTATTTTCATGCAATTTAATTAAATTAATCTTTTGTGTGGATGAATGATATATATATATAGGGCTCAAACGACGTCTCCGGGCAAGAAGAAGGGTGGGTGGTATGTCGCGTCTTCAAGAAGAAGAACTACCACAAAGCATTAGAAAGCCCCTCCCCCTCCAACACCCTCCCCAGAAACGACGCCGTTCTGGACCAGATTCTCATGTACATGGGAAAATCATCATCTTGCAAGCAAGAACTCGATCCAAATATCCACTTTCCAAATATATCCCCAACTAATTTCTTGCACCTTCCCGAATTAGAAAGCCCCACATTGCACCCACCCCTCGACCCCATGCCGGCCGACTGGGCCACGCTCGACCGCTTGGTGGCGTCTCAGCTCAACGGACAACCCTCAAAGCAATTCTCCGGCTACCACGACGACTTCTCGTTTTCGTTCGATCACGAACTGATGAACGTGCACGATTCAGATGATCACAGACCTAATGAGAATTTGAACGGCCAGGATGTGTCCAGCTCGGAGACGGATCTCTGGAACTTTGCTCGCTCGTCGTCCTTGTCGTCGTCCACGTCATCGGACCCACTCTGCCACTTGTCCGTGTAATACAATTAATATGATACTAGGGTTTGTGGTATTAATTAATAATGTTTGGTAGAGAATTGAATATACGTACGTATACATGCATGCATGTTGATTTGTACTTATAAGTTATAGCGAATAATGGATGATCGATATACATAGGCTTACAAAACGTTACTTAGGGCGCTTGTTACAAATCCTTCAATAGTAATGGGAATAAAATTTTATTTTCCTTTTTTGCCCTACATATGTTGAATATGTATTTGTATTTATGGTGGTTATATCAATAGTGTTGTGCTCCAATTTTGGAAAAAGTGAACAAAAAAAAAATGTTGTGATATGTGGTATTGATTAAGGAGGATGATTATAGGGTGAAGAGGGGTAATCAAATGGGGGTGTTGATTACCTTATTTAGGAGGAAAAACAATGTTAAGTACCTCATTTGTTCTCGTTAGCTACTATAATTACTACAATTATATCTCAATTTCCATTACCATTGAAGGATTTCCATACCAAGCGTCCCCTTAGTATCTTTCGACCTAATAATTATACATGTTGTAGCTTCGTTGTCTATTAGGTCATACGTAACTACGTAAAGAAAAGAAAAAGAAAAAACCCATAGTTTTATTAATTGGGATTGTTTGAGCAACTTGACACTAATTTTTGCGGTATTAATTACTACGCATTAATTAATTGATCACTTCTTCTTTAACTTATTTTATTTTATTTTATTTTTAATTTGTGTTATTTCATGTTTTTGTTGTTATATCCGAAGACTTTTCAGGTCGTAATTATGGTTATATCTATGTCACTGTAGGGTGATTTAATGTTTTTGTTCTTATATCCAAAGGTTTTTCTGGTCGTAATTATGGTTATATCTATGTTGGTATTTCATGTTTAAAGTGATTTATCATTTCTTTTAGAATTAAAATATTGTCACATTATATTATAACTTTATTAATTTAATCGGTCTCATATATACCAATTATAAAAATGACATGAATAAAGATGAATTTAAAGGAGTGATGAAAATTAAAGAGGGAAAGCAATCCTCCTTAAAACAGGGCTCGCTAACCAGTGACGGAACCAGAAATTTCGGATAGGGGGCCTGATTAATATTTTTATAAAGATAAAATAATGTTATATTTATAAAAAAAAGATCATTATAAATTTATTAAAAAATATAATTCCATTAATTTAAATTGAATAAGTTAAGTTTTGTTATGTAGAAAATTTTAATTGTTTCGACTATATAGAAGATGTCAAATGATGTTGAAATTGCTAAAATATTAATATCATAAAAAATCATCAGTTTCTTATTTTTAAGTCTGTTCATTTATTTACAGGAATTAAACCGGTTGATGTCAAGTGAACATTTTTTTCAATTTAACGAAGCCCAAAATATTCTAGGCAAGGCAAAAATTCACTGTCATTGATCATTGTTATATACTTATATTCGCTATACCTCACAAGTCACACCATTGACCATTTGCTATATATAATACCTATTAATTTTATTATTTAAATATGAAATTACCAAATTACCCCTAAAATTTTATAAAATTCCAGGGGGCCCAGTGCCCCCCTGTACCCCACTTCCCCCGTCCCTGTCGCTAACTAAACCCTTATATCTGTTCTCGTTCGTAGGCTAAGGGTAGTCCTCGTGCGCCAAGTGAAGGACAATCCTTTTAAGCCAGATGGCGAGGGTATGCCCTCGTGTGCCCATGCAAGAGGCAGTCTTAGTACGCCAGACAAGGGCAGCCTTCGCCTCAAACAAAATCATAATGCACGATAGCTTAGCACTCGTCTGACTCACGAGGGTGCCCACCCTCGCCTTACTCACGAGGGGCCTACTCTCGCCTCGATCCAAATTTGATCTGGACGAGAGTTCTATCCTTGTTAACTGAAGAGACTCTATTTGTACTCATCTCGATCCTTTTTAAAATTTAAAATATTTTCCCCTTATCAACACACTCTTTATTAAAAGAGGGGTCAATTTCCCTCGTTTATCCCTTTTTATTTTTTTTAATAGTACTATAAAACAGTTTCACATAAGTTTATATATATTATGCATATATAATTTCATTTACCGGGGCACTAGGTACAGGAGTGACAACAAATTATTTTGGAAAAATTACATAATGGTTCACAAAATTGACATTAAGTACAAATTGATTATATGCAGAAAAAAAATATTTTTGTACAAATATTGTGAACCAATTTATAAACATAGTAACTTTTTAAAACCAAAATATAAATGACATCATTATTATTAATAGAAAAGATTGAAGTTGAGAATAACGATAAAAATAATCCTAATAATTATGTTTCGAAAATGAAATTTGATTACTTAATTATTGGAGGCTATAAAGTCTACATAGTGTCAGGATACATGCATTTTTCATGTCATTAATGCTTTAATTATTCAGGATACAAAACAAATATGTGGATACGATGTACTCCCTCCGTCCCATAGGAATTTACACCCTACGGGATGGTACGTTTTTTAAGAAAAAATAATTTTATATATAAAGTACTGGTATATGGGTAAATATGTGTAAAGGCTTGTGAGTGTGCACGTAAATCAATGCTTCTTTTTTTAGTGGTGTGCAAATTTGTGTGGGACGTCCAAATAAGGAAAGTGTGCAAATTCCTGCGGGACAGAGGGAGTATAATTTATTGGTTTACTAATTAAAAATAGATTACTTACTTTTTTTCTTAGTCTACATTATAAATTTAATGTATTTTAATTTTTTTTAATAGTATCTAGTCAGGTTGGAGATCTTAAAAATTCAAACCAAGCACACTAGAATAAGTTTCTAGAATAGTTGTCGAATTTACAACAAAATTACTTTTTCATTTCAAGGTAATATCAGTAGACTTTCTAATCTTAGATATGTATATACAAACATTTGTCTTAGTATATATATATACTCCCTCCGTCCATGATAATTTGACCATTTTTGTTGTGCACGATTATTAAAAAATAGATGTGATGTGTAAAAGTGAGAGTATTAGTATTACAAAAATATTTGTTTATTAAAAAACATTTGATGTGATGTGTAAAAGTGAATGTATGTGTATTTAAAATAAAAATAATGATTGTAATATTTCTATTTTAGCTAAGTGGACTATTTATTGTGGACAGCCGTTTAAGGCAATTTGGACCATTTATCGTGGACGGATGTAGTATATAATATTATTTGGTATACTTAAAATTTAAAGTAATATATTTATTAATTTGCGATTTAAATATAAATTTAATTAAAAAGATTATTTAATGTAAGAATATATATTTTTTGTTAATTTATAAATTATAATAAGAATGATTAAAAAAAATATTTTATCCTAACTTTGGTATATATACATATGTATATATATTATAGAATTTTTTTTTTTGGATTTTACTTATATAAATGATTTGACATTGATTAATGTACACTTGTCATCAATCTATAGAATGAAACAGACGATGAAATACGAAAGTGAAACAGGAGATCCGAACCGTCTTTATAATAAGGGTGACTTACATATTTGTTTAAAAAAATTATTAAATTTACAAATTTGTTCACAATATCTGCACAGAAATATATCTTTTTCCTGCACAAAAATATATTTTTTTCTGCACAGATTTAATTTGTAATTTTTATTAATTTGTGAACCATTTTATGATTTTCCCTTATAATATCATCTTGTATTATGCTTGTTGCTCTTTGAAGTTGACTCTCGTAAATGGCAGCTTAACACACCTTGGCCCACCGCCCGAAATTTCAACAGCCCACCAAAAATTCAAGACCACCTTAAATTATATTTGCGAGAGACTATATTTTGACATGGAGGAGCAAATCTGCATCCTATTTGCTCTAGATATCTCTTTCAGGTTCCTTTGTTTTCACAAATTAAAAAAAAAAAAAAAAAAGAGAAAATACATTTTTTTGTCCTATACGTTTCGTTGACTTTGGTTTTCGTCCTCTTAAGTTTTGAATTTTGGTTTTCGTCATTTAACTTACTAAAAATTATGGTTTTCGTCCTCTTAAATTTTGAATTTTGGTTTTTGTCCTTTAACTTATCAAAAATTATGATTTTCGTCATTTAACATAAAAAAAATATATTATAATAAGTCAAATTAAAATTATAATTTAAAAAATATATCAAAATTTTATTTTATTTTTAAACAAAATGAACTACGCAATATTTAATTTAAATCAAAACAAAATATTTGAATTTGTCAAAATTAAAATTAAAATTTTGATAATATATCAAAATTATATTTTTTTAAACAAAAATTATATAAAAACTTACCTAAAATATAGCAATAAAATAGAAAAAATTATTTACGAATTTACATAAATTATTTACGTTTATATTTTGTAATTATCCTAACAAAAATTTAAAACTGTTCAAATTTAAACCTAAACAAAACAAAACATTTGAAATTTTGAACATGTCAAAATTAAAAAAATTAAAAATATGTCAAAATTATAATTTTTTTTAAACCAGAAATATTTACTTATTTACCTAAAATGTACCAATAACATAATTTTTTTTACGAATTTACCTTAATTTTGTTTTTTAAGAATTTACCTAAAAATATTTACTGTTATATTTTTAATTATCATAACATTTTTTTCAAATTTTAAATCATATATATTATACAATTTTAATTTTAAAACCATCAATATTAAATTAAAAACAAAAGAAAATTTTGAATATGTTGAAGGATGAAAATCATAATTTTTGGTAAGTTAAAGGACGAAAACCAAAATTCAAAATTTAAGAGGACGAAAACCAAATTTTTTGGTAAGTTAAAAGACAAAAATTAAAATTCAAAACTTAAGAGGACGAAAACCAAAGTCAACGAAACTTATAGGACAAAAAAGTGAATTTTCCCAAAGAAAAAAGATAGGGAAAACAAAAATCAAACAACTACCCTTTGAAAACTGGAATAGTCCGGTTTATAATTTCATGTTTGTATATGTAATCACTAAAAGTCCGGTTTAGCGACCGCTTTTCGGTCGCTAAAATGACTTAGCGATTATAAAGATGGCCACAAAAAATGTGGTAACAAAACTTTAGCGACCGCTTTTTGTAGTCGAAACGTTCGTTAACTTACTCGAATCTTGACCCACTTGGTGAACACAGCAACCGCTGAGAGCGGATTATCGACCATCTGAGACGGTCGTAAAGTAATTAAAAAATTAAAATAATATTTTTATTTAAGTATTGTGACCGCCTAAAGCGGTCGTTATTTTATTGATTAAAATCTTAATTTTAATTTAATTTTTGCGACCGCTTAAGGTGGTTACACATTTACGTAAAAAAAAAAAAGTCAAGCTGATTTGAACCCACACCCTTTTGAGGCTGACCCGGGCTCGAACCATTTGGCTATGGACCTAATAACTCAATTATAGTTGCGCATTATATATATGAGTCTTTATAGGTTCTGAATAAATACACCAAATTCATACCTGAAGGGAGTCGAACATGCAACCTCTGAGCAACTTAGAATTGTGTGTTCCACTCGGGCACTTGTTAATTTCGTTTATTATTATGCAACTAATTGTATAGAACTCCAAATTGTGCCAGATTTTTTTATATTCATCAAATTATTATTTTTTTGTTTCTACTTTATATATATATATACACATATACTCCCTCCGTCCACGAAATTTATGCTCACATTTTTACACGTTGTTTAATGCAATATGTCAGAAGGTATTATGGGATATTGTAAGGTCCGTTTTGAGTAAAGAAAGTATTTATGAAAAGTACATATGATATTCTTTTCATAAATATTCTCTTTATTCAAAACGGACCTCACAATATCCCGTAATACCCTCCGACATATTGCATTAAACAACGTGCAAAAATATGAGCATAAATTTCGTGGACGGAGGTAGTATATTTCAATAAAAAAATTTCATGTTATAAATGTAGGGGCGTTTGGTATAATTGTAAAGAACGGAAAATGTATGAAATGAAAGTCATGGTTCTCATATAGCTGAACTATGGTTGATTCCTTAGTTTTTGGGAATCAAAGTCATAGTAGAGTCATTCATTCCAAATACACACTATAACTTTGATTACCATTACTTACCTCCAAAAGTCTCCAACCAAACACCCTAGTAATATTTTACTTTACTAAATTTTTCTAATTTGTTCGTTTTTATGCAATTAATTGTATTTAACTCCAAATTGAATCATATTTTTTTAAAATTCATCAAATTAATTCATTTTTGTTTCTAATTTGTTTATATATATATATATTTCAACAACTTTTTTTAATGTTATAAATTTAATATTTTACACTACACTACACTACAATTTTTTTTTCTTTGATTGAGTGTTTCTCTTCGAATGAGCTCTTGAAGACTTGAACATTCGAAGACCATCTTCAAAGAGTTCATCAAAACTCATCAATATCAGCTTTCGATCTGAGTTCAAGGTTCAAAACCCCTCCAATCGATATTTCTCCTAATTAGATTTGAATATTCAAGAATATTCTTCATCAAAATCAAATGCATTCATCCTTTCAAAGGGGTTCTTCAAGAAAATCACCAAAAATAATATTTAATTAAAAGTGAGGTATTTTCCCTTGAATTAATGTTATAAAACTCCATATCCACCTTCGGAGAAGATCAAAGCAAGGGTTTCATTGCAAATCATTCAAATTCAAAATCAACTCGAACTAAACAAATTAGAGGATCAAGTTTAGAGAGTATAACCTATAAATTTCTCAGTTTTGAAAAAAAATAAATTGTAATTCCATTTTTGTATTTTCATATGAAATTTGTATAATTAATATATGCTTAAATTTCGCCATCGACTTAATTGATATGATTAAAAACTATCTAAATCTTTACATAAATTCTCCTCGATAAAATATTAGATTGTCTAAAGCTCTCTAGTTGAGTAAACATTGAAGTCTTCAAATGAAATCTTTTTGATATATAAGATATTATTTGAAGCTCTCAAGCTGAAAAAAATTAAAGCCTTATTCAAATCAAATCTCCTTGATAAGAGAATAAATTGTTTACAAATAGAATTTTTTTTTATATGAGTATAAAATATCTATCAAATATAAATCAAATTTCCCTGATACGAGATAAAAGTATCTACAATTTTGAAGTTAAAGCTCCTTAGAGCATCTCCAACGCAGCGCTCTGCGCTGGCGTGGAGATGCAAATTATGCTCCAAGGCTGCTTCATCTCTAGCGCTAGAATGGTGAGAGTGAACAGTGTCGCGCTCATATGAGCGCGCACTGTTCACAGCGCTGAATAAATTTTTTTTTTTTTTTTAAATGTTTTTTAAGTTATACTTTATATGTTTTTATGTTTAAGTTGTGATACTTTTAGGTTTAAATTGTGATACTTTTAGGTTTAAATTGTGATACTTTTAAATTAAAATTGTGATACTTTTATTTAATAATTAAATTATAATATTTTTAAATTGAATAATTAAATTGTAATATTTTGTAGTTGAATAATTAAATGTAATTTTTGCTTAAATCATAAATAATATATTACAATAATTTAAATTATAATTAAAATACTACAACATACATTACAATGCATAAAATACATTAAACATAATAATTAAACATCCTAATAATTTAAATACTTGAAATTAAGCATCCTAGTAATTTAAATACTTGAATTGAAAATACTCTAACAATTAATAGTCTCTGAGATTGCTTCCCGATCCTCCGAGATTTTGAAAATATCCACCATACATATCAAAAGTGTTAGCCGGAGATTGTTGTAGGTGTTCTTCATTTTTCTTCATAATAATTTCCTGTTTCACTCGAAAATATTCACGACGACGTGGATCAGAAATGGTATCCAAGTCAACCATCATAATTTTATTTTCTTCTTGCATTGTAGTGGCTTCAGCTAACTGCTTCTTCGCTGCAATTTCTTCTCTTCGAATATCATTTTTCTGCTCTCTTTTTTCACGAGACTGTTTTAGATAACTTAGAAGTTCTTCGTTATCTTTATGCACGATGCTTACAGCTGCACTCATATCTCCAATATTTTTTCTCTTCATTTTGGATTTTTTTATCCCTTCAGGTCGTTGTGATGGTGAAGACTCACAACTACCACTAGCATTTTCATCACTTAAATTGATTGAAAATGGGGATAGTCCAGGTTCTGGAGACAACGGAGTAGGTTGTCGAGACTTTCGTGTTGTATTTTCCCATTGCGGAAAATCTTTCATGATGCCCCAGACGTGGTCAAATTTGAATACTTTTTGCGTGTTGGTCGGATCACTCGCGTACTAATTTTTTGCCATCTGTAACTGTAATATAAAATAACCATATTAGTAAAATTATATACTAATGTGCAATTAAAAAATAGTTTACTTACGATGTCCTCCTCAGAAGCTCCACTTGGATTTGTACGTTGAGTCTGCTCCACCAATGCTATCAATTTTGCAATATGTTTTTTTATAATGCCTATACGACATTCAATTGATCTTTGAGGGCGATCAACGATACTTGACTCTGGCAGTCGAGAGTTGTACAATGCTAAAACACGAGCCCACAATTCAGATGCCGGTTGGTATCTCCCTATAATTGGATCTTGAGAAATTTCTTTATATGACTCACAAAGGATTTGATCTTCAATAAATGAGTAATTTTGACGTGAATTGGCCATTTAAGGTGTAGTAGAGTTGAAAGTGTGTGATAAGGTGAAATAATAAACAGAGAAAGTTTGTATTTAAGTAAACTGATGATAGATGTATATATAGAGGGAAAATGTGTGTTAGGTGTAAGTGGTAGATGAGAGTGGTAGATGTGAAAAAGCACAATCCATGTGCAATCAATTATAACCGTTGATAACGAAT
>JAPKLY010000091.1:524012-615821 GCA_026898435.1 Prunella vulgaris
GTGTAAAAAAGCACAATCCATGTGCAATCAATTATAACCGTTGATAAAGAATTTGATCTTTTAATCTGCACCGTAGACTTAATCTTACAAGTATATTTTCTCCTCTATATATTTTCTACCTATCTCATCTATTTTCTACCTATCTCCTTCATATATTTTCTACCTATCTCATCCATTTTATTTGTCTAGCCTTGCATAAATATGAATCCAAATAATTTTGGCATTTCTCAACCAAACTCATCTTCGGACTCATCTAGTGATGAGTACTCTCTTGAAGAAAATATGATAGTTCAACAAATCCACAACAATAATCTTATCATAGCCGAAATTTTTTGAATTCATGGTGAATCTTCCACTCATAGAGGCTCAGTTTCTGGTCATAGAACTATCAATCGTGATCGAGAAGCAGCAGCGAACCGGTTGTTCAACGATTACTTTTCTGATAATCCAACATTCGATGCAACAATGTTTCGTAGGCATTTTTGAATGGCTCGAACTTTATTCCTCAGAATTGCTAATGCCGTTAAAGATCATGATGGTTATTTTGCACAACAAAGAGATGCAACAGGACGGCTCGGCTTGTCAACGCTTCAAAAAATAACAGCTACATTCCGTATATTAGTGTATGCTTTGCCAGCGGATGCTACTGATGAGTACATCAATATTGGAGAGTCTACTGCAATTGAATGTGTGAAAAGATTTTGTCGTGCTGTTGTGGAGATATTCGAAGAGCAATATCTAAGATCGCCTACTTCCAATGATATTGCTAGACTACTTTTTATTGGAAAACAACGTGGGTTTCCAGGTATGTTAGGTAGTTTAGATTGTATGCACTGGAAATGGAAAAATTGTCCAACGGCTTGGGCTGGGCAATATGCGGGTCGCAGTGGATCACCGACTATTATTCTTGAGATTGTCGTTGATTATGATCTTTGGATATGGCATGCATATTTTGGTATGCCAGGAAGCAATAATGATATTAATGTGCTTGAAAGATCTCCTTTGTTTTCAGATCTAACTAGAGGTATTGCTCCTCCTGCAAATTATGTCATTCAAGGAAAAGAATACAATATGGGGTATTATTTAGCCGATAATATTTACCCTAAATGGTCAACTCTTGTGCAAACAATTCGCGATCCACGGTCTGCAAAAAATAAATATTTTGCTATGAGACAAGAATCGTGCAGAAAGGATGTGGAGCGTGCATTTGAAGTTCTTCAAAGTCGTTTTGCGATTGTGGCAAATCCTGCTCGCTTTTGGAGAAAAGAAGATTTGTGTGATATAATGAAAGCGTGCATAATCATGCACAATATGATAATTGAAGATGAACGTGATCTTGATGCACCGATTGAAACTACAATCGATGTACAAACTCCCGATGTAGAAATGGTGAATAATGAATCTTCATCCTTTCAAGCATTCGTCTCTCGATTTAGACAAATTAGAGACAGAGACGCTCACACGGCACTTCGTAATGCACTGATTGATCATATGTGGGAGGAATATTCTAATTTCGAGAGCTAGACTATTATGGGTTTTTTTTTTTTTTGTGTGCTTTTTTGTGATGTGTTTATTTGTGTTTTTTAAAATTATGTATGATTTTATAATTGTATTATCATTTGTATTATGAATTTTAAATTAATATGTATGATTGTATGATGTTATTAAATTTAATTTTATTCTATAATTTTTATTCTATAATTAGTAAATTATTTTTAAATTAAAAAATAATTTATATTATTTGAAAATTAATAGTATAAAATAATAATAAAATTATGTAATTATTAAATTCAAATTAATATAAAAAGAATATAATAAAAAATGAAAAAATATATGTAGCGCAGAATGTAGCGCGAACGGTTGGAGATGAACTACAGATTTCGCGCTAGAGTAGCGCAGGGTTCGCGCTAGAGTGGCGCGAACCCTTGGAGATGCTCTTAGCAGTAGTATAATCCATCTAACAAATTCAAATAAAATCTCTTTAATTCACAAGTTTAAATTGTATATTACTCCTACCTTACACGAGTATAAACTGTTTATGACAGTACTCCCAAATAAAATCATGTGTCCCCTTGTAGACAACTTAGACATTCTCTAAGTATAGTAATAAAAAAATCATGTTTAATTCACTCCAAGTCAAACGGCCGTGAATTAAATTTTCACCAAATCAAATAGCGACTTGTGTATAACTAAAATAAATATTAAATAAATTTTACTCTTTTCGATCCAAGATCAAGGTTCAAAATCCCTCCAATTGGCATTTCTCCCCAAACTTGACTTGAAGATTCAAAAGTGTTCATCCTACCTACAAAGGTGTTCTTCAAGAAAGTCTCCAAAGATCATGTTTAATTAAAAATAAGACATTTTGCCCTTGGATTAAAATTATAAAACTTTAAATCCACTCCCGAAGAAGATCAAAGCAAGGATTTCTTACTTATATCGCTAAAAGTCAAAGTCAATTCGAAGTGAATAATCAGATAATTAAGTTTAGAATTAGAACACGTAAATTTCTCAATTTAATTCAAAGTAAAACAAATTATAAATCATTTTCGTGTTTTTCATGAATTTTTTGTTACACATATCAACATAAAGTAACAAGATAATAAAATTACCATCACGAAAGTGATCTGCCTACTGATGACTTTTGTTAATTTGTATTTAATGTGGTTCTAAAAATAAAAATCACCAACAAAAATAAGATTAAAGTAGGTTAAACATACTGGAATATGTAAATTCGGATTGAAGTAGGTTAAACATACTGGAATATGTTAAACATACTGGAATATGTAAATATAAAAATCACCAACACTGTCTCCGTCCTTTTATAGCTTTTATTAGTCCCAAAATAAGTGAAACATGTGTATGAGGGATGTTGATAAAAGGATCTAAGCTTGAGGATTAGAGAAGAACCAAGTATAAACAGGCAAGAAAGTATAAGCTGCTCGCCTATGTGCTCGCCAGGCTGCTCGCCCACGTGCTCGCTCGAGGTTAGAAGTGTCAAAGCAACAAGCCTACGTGGCCTTTCCCCAGTTGCTCGCACCAATGCTCGCTGTGCTGCTCGTCATATTGATAGCTCGAGGCTCCGAGTACAACCAAGCAACAAGTCTATGAAGCCAGGACTATGTTGCCCGCCTTGATGCTCGCCCACCTGCTCGCCCCGATGGTCGCCTTTAGCCTGGATATAACAAGGCAGCAAGTTTAGAAGATAAGCCCATGCTGCTCGCCGAAATGCTCGCCCCCTTGCTCGCCACATTGTCCGTCTATCCTTCGAGGGAAAGAAGACACAAGATGTCCAAAGAACCTGTATGAAAGGTCCGGATCGTTGAAGGCTAGAGTTAGTGGGGCAAAGCTTGGAGGGGGTGACAAATGGAGGACACTTGTCACCCCCACAAGCCATATGGCTTAAAAAGATGCCACCTCATCCTTAGAGGGGTATAAATAAGAGGAAAAACCTCATTTGTAGGGATCTAATTTCCAAAATACAAGAAAGACATTACACAATTTCTCTCTCTACTTTTCCAATTATAATTCCTATTACTAATCCAAATTACATCTTTAGATTATTGTTTGAGTGATTTTCTACGTATAATTAGACACATAAATCTTTCGGTTACATAAATTGCTCAACAATTTGGCGCTAGAAGGAGGGTCCGAACCTCCGTCAATTGAAGAATTCGATACTCATTCTTCATCATTCCTCAAGAACACCAAGAACGCCCTTCGAAGTTTGGTAAATGTTTTGAAGAATATCTTCAATTGTGAGTGTTTTCAAGAATTTATTGTCTTCGAAAACACGAGCTAGAAAAGATTTCTTTAAAAACCCGTCTACTATACTCAATTGTCACCGCAAACAGTGACGAGACATACGTATGAAGCCTCCCACGATGAATCCCGCACCACCTCGACAAGTCGAAGGTGGAGGGGACGAGGACCATCCGGACACCGTCAAAATGAACAAGCTCGTGTCCCGGCGTTACCGGCGGCTCTGGTCAGTCAACAAATTGAAACTACCATTGAATCAATGGTTAGAACGCCCGAGGACATCGAGAGAGCGATGACCACCTTGAAACAATTACAAAGGCAGCAGGTGGTGATGACACGTCGTCCGGTAATTCAGGTTGCCCAGACTGAGATGAGACATGATACTCGAACAAGCTACCATCCTTAGGAGGAGGAGGCCAGTAGTGGACGTGTCGTGCCCGAGAGTTCAAGAGGCAAACAAAAAATGTCTGATCGCCTTGGACCACAACCCCCACGCTCAAACCAGCGACCAGCTGGGCGAGCAGATGGGCGACCAGCGGGGCGACCAGCTGACCAAGCATATGATCAACCTGAACGCCTTGACGGGTCACAAGGCGATAAGCGCGGTAATCAAAGTCATCACTCAGAAGGGAGAAGGTCGGAGCATTCATATCGCCAGGAGCCTTGCGAGTCTGATGCCCGGCACCAACGAAGGCCGGTGCAAGAAAGGTTGAGGAGACGGGCATCCGAGAGGTTAGGACCAAATGCCACGAGTAACCTCCAGCAACCACACCGGGAAATCGCCCAAAGTGAGGGACTGCCGGGGGCAGCACGTCATCATGAGGTGCACCCGGAACAGCCTCGAGGAGGGGGATCATCCCGTGGGTTGTCCGTTCTAGAGATCGAAAAATTGAAAAAAACTGTGGAGGACTTACAACACCATGTGGCCATCAAGGACAAGGTGGAGACATACACATCACTCCCGGTATCACCATTGTCGCCGGTCATCCTAACTGCACCAATCCAGAAGAAAATACAGTTTCCCTCACTGGTGTTGTATGAGGGAGAGTCTGACCCCAAGGTTCACATCTCAAAATATGCCGATTATATGATATCAATGGGGGCATCGGATGCGACGCAATGTCGGAACTTTCCCTTAACTCTTGGAGACCGGGCGCATAGATGGTTCTCAGCCTTGACACCTGGATCAATTCAATCATTTGGGCAGTTGACCCGGGAATTCCTGTCCCACTTTTCTGGATTTGAAACGTATCTGACACAAAAACATAGGTTGACCAACATCTCGCAAGGGTCCGAGGAGACTGACCAACAATACCTGGAGCGGTTTGATAGAATCCTTCTGGAAGGGGAAGCAGTCAGTGACGACACAAAGGTTGTGGCAGTCATGGCGGGACTGCGTAAAGGAACGGACCTGTGGAAAGAAATGCATATGGCCTGTCCTAGTACATACGCCGAGTTCCGCCACAAAGCTGGTGTGTACGTCGCAATGCAAGAAGCAATTGCCAAGCAGTTAGCCCCAGAGAATGAGGATAAAAAGAATGGAAAGAAGCCTGGTGGTAGTGGTTACAAGGCCCCGAAAAATTTGAAATCATTTGGGGACACGGCAGAATATAGGGAAAAATTGAACCAAGTGTTGACTACCACGATTGATCACGTCTTCACAGCTATGAAAGATCAAGATATGTTGGCTGCACCCCGAAGGATTAGGCAAGATCGCAGCAAGCTAAACCCAAACAAGTTTTGTGCATACCATCAAAGTATCGGGCACTTCACCAGTGAATGCCGCGATCTGTTGAAACAATTATGGAAATTCTATGAGGATGGAAAACTAGCCGACTTTGTAAAGAAGGCTCCAGGAAAAAGACAACGCCCGACAAGACAGGAAGCCTCGGATGATGAAGGAAGCGATGAGGCGGAGAGAGCCCCAAATAGACAAGTAAGAAGGGGTCCACCAGCAAGGCCGACGCATCTGGAGCCGAACCGAGAAATCTTTGTGATCGAAGAGATTGGTTCGGCAGGAGCGATGGTAGATGGCCGTCCAACATCAAAAAGACAGAAGAAAGCAGAAATTTGGGTGGTCAATCAGGTGCAAGAGATGGGGTCCGGATCAAAGGCAGCTACGAAACCAATTGCGGATTTGACTTTCTCTCAAGCAGATCTCGAAGGGATCCTTACACCGCACAACGACTCCTTGGTTATCAGCGCCAATATCATGAACGCAAGAGTACACCGACTGCTAGTGGATACGGGAGCTTACACAAATATCCTATTCAAAAAGACACTAGACCAGCTAGGAGATTATGAATCCTACATAGAGGATTGCAATCACAAGATAGTGGGATTCGGAGAAGCTGTGACCGTCCCACTAGGTGTAATAAGGTTGCCGGTAGAACTTGTAGCGCTAGAGGACCCGGAAAGGAGGATGACAAGGTTGTTAGATTTCCTAGTCGTAGATCAACCATCCACCTATAACGGGTTCCTCGGCCGCCCTTTCATTTCTGAATTTAAAGCTGCATGTTCCACTTACTACTACTGTATCAAATTCTCAACTCTCAAGGGTGCAGGTACGGTTAAAAGGGACCAAAAGAAGGCGCGAGAATGCCTATTAACCTTGAAAAAGCCCGTTAACCAGGTGTTAGTGTTTGAGGATCCAACATCACAGCCCTCCACAAGTGGGCCGAGCAATTTGGATAACGCTTCGGTAGACACCAAAATGATGGAAATAGACCAGACACCGGAAGACATGGAGGTAGATAATGCATTCCAGCAAGACCGGCTGAACGAGGAACAAACTGTTAATAACCCAAAAAATCAAGATCAAGATCCTGTGACCGTAGCCAAAGAGAGTGGTGGAATGGAAGCAGCGCCGGAGGATCAGACAGAGGCCTCGGAAGACATTGAGCCCCGATTGGGCTATGAACCTACCCCGGTGGAGATGAAAACGCACCTTGAAGGACCAATTGATGATCCCCGGTGGAAAGATAAAAAGCGACGCGCCACACCAGTGGAGGAGCTCAGATCCATACAAGTTGATCCAGATAAAGAGGATCTAGAACTCTTTATCGGATCAGAATTGGAAGAACCTTATAGAAGCCGGATGGAGGAATTCCTTCGGTCAAACCTCGATGTGTTCGCATGGTCACACGAGGATATGACCGGCATACCAGTGGAGCACGCATGCCATCGCCTGAATATAGATCCCACGAAGAAGCCTGTCCGCCAGAAGAGGAGAAAATATGGGCCAGACAAGTATGAGACGTTGACCGGTGAGGTGAAGAAACTTTTGGACAATAAACTCATAAAGGAAGCACTATGTCCTCAATGGGTGGCGAACCCTGTCTTAGTCAAAAAACCAAATGGAACATGGAGATTATGTATAGACTTCACAGATCTTAACGCCGCATGTCCAAAGGATAACTTTCCTCTACCCCACATCGACCAGCTGGTAGACAATACGGCGGGACACGAACTAATCACGTTTATGGATGCCTTTGCAGGTTATCACCAGATTGCCATGCACCCCGATGATCAAGAACATACAGCCTTCTATACAAATAAAAATTTATTTTGTTGGAAGAGGATGCCCTTCGGGTTGATCAACGCCGGCGCCACATATCAAAGGTTAGTCAACAAGATGTTTGACCAACACCTTGGTGACACAATGGAGGTCTATGTGGACGACATTGTTGTGAAGAGTCTTAGAAAAGAAGACCATCTGGAGCACCTCAAGCAAGCATTCGACATCATGAGGGCGTATAACATGAAGCTTAACCCAAAGAAAAGTAGCTTTGGGGTACAATCCGGCAAATTCCTGGGACATCTCGTAAGTCAACGGGGCATAGAAGTCAACCCATCACAAGTCAAATGTATCCTAGACATGGATCCACCAAAGGATGTACCGGCGGTTCAAAGACTTACCGGATGTCTCGCGGCACTCAATAGATTTATATCCCGATCTGGGGACAAGAATAGACCCTTCTTCGAGTCTATTAAAGGCAAAGGCATCTGTAAAAGGACCGGGAAGACTAACTACGTATGGACGGATGCTTGCCAAAAGGCGTTCGAAGATATAAAGAGCTACCTCAGTAATCCCCAGATCCTGTCAAAGCCGGTGCCGGGAGAAAAATTATACTTATACCTGGCGGCCTCGGAAGTAGCCATAAGTTCAGCCTTGGTGCGTGCAGAAGGTAAGGCGCATCTGCCAGTGTATTATGTCAGCCAAGTGCTACATGAAGCAGAACTACGATATTCCCCAATGGAAAAATTGGCATATGCATTGGTGATGAGTGTGCGGAAGCTCCGGCCATATTTCTTCGACCATCAAGTGGAAGTTTTTGACAACATTTCCCTTGAGGCAAGTCTTACATAGACCTGATACTGCCGAACGATTGTTAAAATGGTCACTAGAGGTTAGCCAGTATGGTATAACATACGCACCCCGAACAGCGATCAAAGGGCAGGCTCTCGCAGACTTCATAGTAGAGCTAACCTACCCTCAAGATCCGACGAGGGGACGTATTTACCCGTGGCACCTCTATGTAGACGGCTCAGCAACAAGTTCCGCAGCCGGAGCAGGTGTCGTCCTAGTAAGTCCCAACAAACAAGTGTTTACCTCAGCAATAAGGTTCGATTTCCTAGCAACCAACAATGAAGCCGAATACGAGGCACTTATTGCAGGCTTGAGACTATCATTAGCGGTGGGGGCAACTAGGCTTCAGATTTTTGGAGATTCGCAGCTAATCATATCTCAAGTCCGAGGAGAGTACGAGGCGAAAGATCGACAAATGATCATTTACCAAAGGATCGTTGCACACCTGATATCAAAGTTTGAGCAAGTATACATTGAGCAGAACCCCCGACTAGAGAACACCCAAGCAGATGCTTTAGCCCGGTTAGCCACGAGCACCGGAGAATCAAGCATCTCAGAAGTGGTGGTCACAAAGTTAATTAATCCTTCAACATTTGATTATGTTAATCAAGTGTTGAAGAGGGGGCAACAGATAATCAATAGCCAGCAACAGTCTACCGATGATTGGCGAACACCTATCTGCAAATACCTGTCCAACGGAGAGCAGCCAGGAGACCCATGGGAAGCACAACGGATTGTGAAACAGGCTGCGAGATACACGACGGTTGAAGGGCAATTATATAAAAGAGGAATTTAACTCCCATTACTCAAATGTATTTCTTCAGAAGAAGGACAGAAGGTGTTGAAAGAAATCCATGAAGGGATATGTGGAGGACATGCTGGGGGGCAAGCCTTGGCTTACAAAACCATCAGGCAAGGGTATTATTGGCCGACACTGCGAAAGGATGCTATCAGATATGCTAAGAGATGCTTAAAGTGCCAACAATTCGCTTCAAGCATCCACACCCCAGCACAAGAATTGAAGTCAGTATATAGTCCATGGCCATTCGCTAAATGGGGTATTGACTTGATCGGCCCATTCCCTCCCGGGAAGGGAGGGGTAAAATTTGTAGTGGTGGCCGTGGACTATTACACTAAGTGGGCCGAAGCTGAAGCACTAACGACGATAACCCAAGAGAGGATGATAAGCTTTATTTGGAAGAACCTGATATGCAGATTTGGGTTACCACAGTCGATAGTCACGGATAACGGGAGGCAGTTTGATGGAAATAAGTTAAGAGATTTTTGCACATCGTGGAACATCAAGAAACATTACTCCACACCATATCATCCTCAATCAAACGGACAAGTTGAAGCAGTAAATAAAATTTTGAAGCACATCCTAAAAATCCGGTTGGAAGAAAAAAAGGGGAGTTGGGCTGACGAGCTTCCGGAGGTCTTATGGACCTACAGAACGTCTTACAGAACAAGTACCGGGGAGACACCATTCACGATGGCTTTCGGAGTGGAAGCAGTCATCCCAGTAGAGGTCCAGCATCGGACATGGAGGATAATCGAGTACAACGAGGAAGCAAATGAAAATGATATGGCTGTGGAGAGAGACTTGATTGAAGAAACAAGAACCTCGACAGAAGTGAGAAATGCAGTCTATAAGCGACGAGCCGAGAAATACTACAACTCGCAGGTTAAAGATAGAAAATTCCAAATTGGTGACCTAGTGATGCGAAGGATATTAGCAGTCCCGACTGGAGTATTTGGTCCGAAATGGGAAGGTCCGTTCAAAGTAACAAAAAGATGGTCGAATGGGACATACGACCTGGAGGATATGCAAGGTAATCCTTCGGCATACACATGGAATGCGACACATCTCAAGAAGTTCTACCAATGAAGACTTATGTAAATTTCTCAAGAAAACCTTGCTTGTCCAACATGTATAGGGGCAAGCAAGTCCATAATAGACGTGGACAAATCTGTAAAGTTATTATTCTATTGAATAAAGAGAATTCCTTACGAATTGATGTATCAAAAGATGTCTCAAGTTATAAGCTCTAAAGACTTACAAGTCCACAATAAAGGCAAGGTATTGAGACTAACCCTAAGGTTATAACCATTAAAAGGGAGTCCTTACCAATCAATAAGCCTACATCCAAAGAGATGAAAAATAAGGTGTAAATTCGCGATTCCATAAAAAGGAAAAGTAAGACGAATCTATTAAAACACCATACATCAAAAGCGAGCACTAAATAACTAAAGACAGAAGTATCAACAGCAGAAGTAAATATAAGCGAAAGCCAATAAAAGAAAAACTGCCAATGCATTAAACGGCAAAAGGTGTTCGGGTACATATAGGGCGCCGTCAAGGGCGAAAAAGCAAAAATAAGAATGTCTCCAAAGACAATTGAAACAAAACGAAATAAACCCATCATATTAATGGTCGCCAGGCTGGTCGCCCACCTGCTCGCCAGCCTGGTCGCCAGCCTGATCGCCTGCCTGGCCGCCCACTTGCCTGCCGGCGCCTGAAGGAGAAAGACCTGGGAGGACCTCGAAAGGAGATAGACCCTCAGTGTCCACCATCGCATCATCTTCAGCATTAATCTGAAGAGGCGGATAGTTTCCACTGATGATCTTAAGTGTCGAAGGGACAGCACTTAGGTCGACTCCCATTTCTTCAAGATCCCCGATGTCCACCACCAAACCTTCCTTAAGTGGACGTTCGGTAAGGAAGTCGGTGAACTCCTTCTTCAAAGCCGTCCAGGGGTCCTCGTTCTCACCAACAGCATGGTGATAGGCCCGTAGATTCTTGGCAAAGGCATAAACGAAGCCAAAGTCGGAGGACTCGGCTTGAATATTAGCAACAGCCTCGGTGGTATAGCAGTCAGCATCGGCCGCTTTGTGCTCGGCAAGTTGGGTCTGAGTAGTTTGGAGTTCGTTCTCCAACTCGGTAATCCTCCTCCGAGCCACTCTGTTCTCTTCCAACTGAGCACACAAGCTCGTCAACTCAGCACGTAAACTCTCAGCCTCAGCGTGGGCCCTCTCAGAATTGGCAAGGGCCGACTTTTCAGCATCCAAAGAGGCCTTGGCTTTGGCCTCTGCTATAGCTACCTTCTTCTTAGCCTCATCTTTCTCTTTCCTCACACTATCTGACAGCACAGCGTAAGCTTTCTCCAAGGTGACGGCTTGCTCAAGGGCGCGCTGAGCACTGAAAAGAGCCCCACTCGTATGATGCATGGCCATCCGGATATTATCCGTCATTGACTGGAGCTGAACGATGTCCTCTTGAGGCTGAGACCAATGCCTAACGGTGGATTCGACGGCAAGGCGAGTAGAACCCTTGAGCTCGTTGAGAGACTTCGGAGGACGGGCGAGTGCGAAATGATGTACAACTGCGCTCCGGTGTTGATAGCGTGAGGGATCGTACCTGAGTAAGAATTCAAATAAGTCTAAAACAAGCCTGAAAAATGTTCAAAAGTATGAGTATGCTACAGGTTTGTGGAGTATTACCCTGCTGCTAGATCCTGATCCCATCCAAGGATCGAGACATCCGATAACTGCCCAACAGATCGTATGGGGGCAGGAGCGGAGGAAGTGCCAACAGGGGCAGGAAGAGTTGACTCTGGAACCTCGACTCTGCCCGAGCCTCCTGGGGCTGAAGATCTTGTAATTCTGGCTCTCTTGGCAGCCTCACCCTCACGCTCAATGCGTGAACCATCTCCTCAGAGCACTCACCGGGTGCCACCGCTTGGAGAACTACTCGGGGCTTGACGATCCTCGGTACGAGGAGCCCGAGGGGCAGCAGATCGAGTGTTTGGCCCAGGACCACCAGTCTTCTTGGTAGTCTTAGCAGCAATTTGAGCGGCTAACACCACGGATGGAGGATCCCTCTTGGTACGTGTCATCCCAAATTTCTGGTTTAAAGTCTTGAAAGATGGAGGGATGGCGATGGACACTTCAGGAACTGCAAGCATAAAGAGGCAAAAAGAGTTAGAAAATTTTTTGAAAGATAAGGAATACTGAACAAGGAATTAAAATAGATGTACCTGCGGGACGAACAACCTGAGCTCGTAGATGGTGAGGAGTGGTAATTAACCCCGAGGCAACGCGGCAACTGAATTTGTTCAAGTAATCAAAAGTTCTGTCCTTCTTGTTCCGACGACAAACAAGAATGCAGGTGAACTTGAACTCCTCAGACAAGCTAGTCTTCTTCCAACGTTGAGGGATCAAGCCTGAAAACACGAATAACATAGAAGGTCAGATATTGTAACGAGGGTGGAATCTAAAAGTACAAATGAGTCCTACGCTGTAACTCGCCAAACTCAGTAGGGGACATAATACGTCCCCCGAGACCCTCATTATTGTCAGGAGCCCGCCAGTCACCACCGATAAAAAAGAATTGTTCTTTCCAGTCTCTCACTTTGTTGGGTAGTCCCTCAAGGATCTTCATGTCGCTCCTCGCCTTAAGGTAATAATAGCCATGGCCCTCCTCAGAGCATTTACTTAGGCAAAGGGTATAATTAACCTCTTGGGGGGTCAGGCGATCCTTGTACTTCTCCAAGGCAAAGACAGTACAGATGGATATCAAATATGTCCAAGCATTGGGCGTCAGTTGGGTAATCGCCAGACCCGTTGTCTCCGAGTACAACCAAGCAACAAGTCTATGAAGCCAGGACTATGTTGCCCGCCTTGATGCTCGCCCACCTGCTCGCCCCGATGGTCGCCTTTTGCCTGGATATAACAAGGCAGCAAGTTTAGAAGATAAGCCCATGCTGCTCGCCGAAATGCTCGCCCCCTTGCTCGCCACATTGTCCGTCTATCCTTCGAGGGAAAGAAGACACAAGATGTCCAAAGAACCTGTATGAAAGGTCCGGATCGTTGAAGGCTAGAGTTAGTGGGGCAAAGCTTGGAGGGGGTGACAAGTGGAGGACACTTATCACCCCCACAAGCCATATGGCTTAAAAAGATGCCACCTCATCCTTAGAGGGGTATAAATAAGAGGAAAAACCTCATTTGTAGGGATCTAATTTCCAAAATACAAGAAAGACATTACACAATTTCTCTCTCTACTTTTCCAATTATAATTCCTATTACTAATCCAAATTACATCTTTAGATTATTGTTTGAGTGATTTTCTACGTATAATTAGCCACATAAATCTTTCGGTTACATAAATTGCTCAACAAGGGAGTACACCTGTTATAAAATTCTTCTGAAAAACTTAGTCCTTTTATTTTAGTAGAGTTTGTCAGCTAATATGTTGGGTCCCTACAAAAAAGCATGTGAGATTACAAACTTGGCCTGAATTAGATAATTCATCTACTAAAAACTTACTAGTTTGTTAGTTGGATAACTATCTATCTTAATCTTAGTGTGAAAGAGAAGGACCTTTTAGAAAACTCATTTTTTTTTTATCGGTAAATGTTAGTTGTTAGTAGTTAAGTTATTTCACCAAGTCTCCTTACACCCCATATCTCCAAGTTCAACCTTATATCTCCCATCTCCCAATTCGTTCCCAGAGGGAATCGAACCCGGATCACTCACTCAAGTGAGGAGCCCGGTGGCCAGGTGAGCTAGCCCACCTGGTTTTTAGAAAACTCATTTACCGAAGACTTAAGCCAACACATGCAAAAGAATAAAGCAAGTAAAAAATAGAGACAATTTATAGTAGTTCAAAGATAAACTCCTACATCGATTGTCCTAATTCTACAGGAGAATTCCTTCAGCTGGAATTCCTTATTTTTATAGTGTCAATGTGCACTCAATCAAGAATCCTACTCTTAGAATCCAGATCACTAGGATTATCCCTAGTCCTGGTCCTTACCTTATTTCAGACTAAACAAACTTAACTTAATCTCAACTACAACACTCTCAACCTAGCCTTACAAGGTTTGGTTTTATGTGGGGTTTCCAATTAGGTTGACATGGTCTTTACAATAAAGAATAAATGCAAGGGTTGCGCTATCTCTTCTAAGCTTAGGATATTATATACGAAAGCTCAAAGTACATAAATGAACTCTAAAAAGGTAGAAGACATTTGAAAACTAGAGAGATTTCGAGTGCTACTTGAATGCTTGTGAACTTGAGTTCTTGAGAGATTTTTCCATATGATTGGTAGTTTCCAGTAACTAGATCTCTTTAGAGGTTTTTGTATTTATAGAGTAATATGAAAAACTTCTTTTTAGAGAGAAATCTTTCAAACAATTATATTTTTATGCAACAACATCTCTTTAATATTTAAGGCAGAATCCATAGCATTAATGAGAGAATTTTCATTTAATGTTGTGCTGAGAGTTATTCCCAACTATCATGTAGACTGTGACTTTCTAGGAGTAAACTTGCCAGTTGCCATAGGTCTAAAACTGTTAACCTTATCAATATCATACACTGCATGTCTTCTTCACGTTGGTTGCTTAGTGAGAACTTCAACTTAGACAAATGGCTCTTTAAGGTTGTCTATTAAGAATTTTTTCCTGATGAAAGTACTCTTATATGCGATAGGTGATTTGCACTTTCCATTTATTGCATTTAATTGGTCTTTGATCAACTTGTAACGAACTGGCTTTAATGCGCTAAGCATTTATTGATTAGTTGACTTCCTTAAGTTAGCTTACAAGAACATAGGCTATGTATGAGGTATCTTTATCAATTGGTGAGTGTATTTACAATTCAGGCTTCAGACGACCTGATCTTCAGGTTTGTTGATCTTCATGTCCTCTAGCTAGTTCTACCATGGATAGATTTTTCTGTGTAGACTAGCAAACTACTTCAGCTTCCTAACATATAGAGCTGTCAAAACGGGTTTGGCCAGTTGGGCCAGCCCGAAAAACTCGATTTTAAGGCCAGGGCGGGCCACAAAATTATACGCCCGAAAAGATTCGAGCCTATTTGGCCTGGCCGGATTTGACCCAATTTTTATGAGCTGGCCCAGCCCGATACTTTTTCTTTTTTAATTTAAAATATTTCTTCTATAATACTTCTCTTATGAATCTTTTTTATGTTCTTATGAGTTACACTACTTTTGTTTTGAATTTTTTTTAATTTTATATTCTTTTATATACTTTCAATAAGTATTTTATCTGTGTAAATATAGTTAAGGAATATGTGCATCTTCATTAAAATTTCTAAAATCATATTTTTAATCAAAATATATTATCTCAATTAATTAATTAAATAATTTGTGTTATTAAAAATATGAGATAATTGCAAAATAAGACCACTTATAACAACCTATTTACAAGGAGGAATACCAAAAATCTCATGTTATCAATAAGATCATTTTATTACCCAAAAGAACACTTTTGTAATGATTATATGACCCACAACCAATAAAATATTACTCCCTCCGTCCCGTAGGAATTTGCACCCTACAGGACGACACATTTTTTAAGGAAAATGTATTTTCTATATAAAGTAGTGGCATATGGATAAATATGTGTATAGGTTTGTGAGTGTGAACGTAAATCAATGTTTCCTTTTTAGTAGTGCATAAATTTGTGTGGGATGTCCAAATAAGGAAAGTGTGCAAATTCATATGGGACAGATGGAGTGATATCTATCTCATCAATTTTAATCACCTCACTCTCTCTCCTCACTCCTCATTAGGGTTGCAAACGAATCAAATAATTTTGATTCGATTCGGTATTCATATTCGAATTTTGATATTCGTATTCGAAATTTTATGATTCGAATTCGATTACAAATATTCGATTCGATATTCGTAAATATTCGATTAAATATTTTTTATAAATATTATAATGATAATAGACTTAATAGTTAGTATAATTATTGTTATTATTATTATTGTTATTATTATTATTTTAAAATTATAGACCATTAGAAATTTATGGCTACTATAATTACTATTATTTTAAAGATGTAAGCTTATTAGATAATAATCTAGATATCATATGCACCTATATTTTAAACTCTTACCCGAGGGTTGTAAATGAATCAAATACTTTTGATTCGATTAGGTATTCGTATTCGAATTATGATATTCGTATTTGAATTTTTATGATTCGAATTCGATTCGAATTCGTTTACAAATATTCGATTCGATTCGATTATTATTCAAATACAAATACAAAACTATGATATTCGATTCGATTCGTTTGCAACCCTACTCCTCATGTCCTCTCTCTCTCTCTCTCTCTCTTCGACTTTTTCCTTCTTTTTTTTTGAACCTCACTCCTCACAAGTCACAACTCTCTATGTGACTTTTTCTTCTTTTTTTTTGAATTTCTTTATAGATATAATATATAATATTTTTTTACAGATTTTATATTTTATTTTAAATTTGAATTCAAATTTAATTTAATTATTAATAATTTCATTTATTCAAAATATAATATTTTTTTATAGATTTCATATTTAATTTTAAATTTAATTTAATTAAAAAATTCTGATTTAAAATTTAAAATTAATTTTTTAGGTCATTAATGTATATAGCTCAATTTACATACATATTCAGATTGACAATTTTACATATATCAAATTTTATTCTGCATATATATTCAGATTTTGAATATATTTTTTTTTCGATTCTGAAGCTTAATATTATAACTCTGCATATCACAAACAATGCATATAATACAAAAAAAAAATCTGCATATAATACAAACAAAATTTCAAAATTCTAAAAAAAAACAAATGTGATTATAAATCTATATTCAATTACCAATTACAATGACTTTTGCAGATTCAATGAACCTTCAATTACACATTGTTGATAGAATTTACCAATCGTGTTCGTTTATGTGGCTATTATATCGTATCAATTCTACCAAACAATAATCTAAGATTTTGTATTTATGTTCTTGAGAGAACTATGTAGAGAGAGAAAGTAGAGAGTTTAGAGAGAGAAAGTATTTGTGTATTATGATTGGAATTGTATTGAATTATCCTCTGAATAGTACAAGAGAGGTCTTATCTATAGGTGTGCAAGTGTGAGACGGTACCTTACGAGCCTATATGGCTTCCGATGTTGACGAGGGTTCCTTACCCTCACCTTGGTCCCTCACACTGCTCCCCATGTCGTGCCTCGTCCTACTACTATGCCTCAGACTAGATGGGACTCATTAAAAACCTCGTCGTAAACCACCCTTGTGGATAAACCGGACGGAGGGAAAAAGAGCGCAACCATCGAGGTCCTACGGGCTATGGATTGTCCACCACATGAAGACATTAAAATATAACATCGCAACGGCTATAAAAGCACACAGCATATTTCTGAAATTAATATTTGTCATTCCACAAATTGTTAATTTCTTTATCATCTATTACCTAGATCCATCGACAGACAAGTTTATATTTCTCAAACTTGTGTGTTTGGTTAGATGATATTTAAAATATATATTAATATTTTTTCAATATATTCTCAATGTTTTTGACGTATAAATTTATGCACTATATATTTTCCAATTTAAACTTACATACTGCAACTCAAGCTATCTTTTAAACATTATGGATTTGTTTTAATAAAAAATACAATTGCTTTTCTACAAAAGGTAAAGTTTCACTTGTATATAATTACTTATATTCTTCCCACCTTCCCACCTTCAGACTAGGCAACCCCTTAATCAGTCTCCGGTAGCTCGCCCATCAACATTTGCCCCCCAGCTCGCCTCCATCATGATTTAATCAATGTGTGGGCGAGCTGATCAGCGAGGTTAAGGGCGAGCTTTGGCGAGGCGGTACGTGGGCCGGCATCGGCGGGATACGAGGCGTTGTGCACGCCTTTTTGGGCATTATT
Source organism: Prunella vulgaris (assembly GCA_026898435.1). Taxonomy (NCBI): domain Eukaryota; kingdom Viridiplantae; phylum Streptophyta; class Magnoliopsida; order Lamiales; family Lamiaceae; genus Prunella; species Prunella vulgaris. The sequence goes on from JAPKLY010000091.1 coordinate 541,889, forward strand.
TCCCGTGCCAATTATGTCAACTTTTTAAATTCTTTGCACATTGGCCCCTGGTCTTTTGGGAAATTCGAGCTTGCCCCCGTGTCTAAAAATACGAGGAAACTTCCTCATTCCTCACTTTTGCGCTTCCAGCTTTCCGAGTAATTTTCCGGTGAACGGTGCTCCTGCTTCCGGTGATTCTTCTGGCGTTCCTCAAGGTAGATTACTCGCTTTTCTTCCCTTTCTTCTTTTTTTCTCGGATTTTCAGCCACATACCCGAGCATTCCGATGATTGTTGGGCTGACCTCAAGCTTTTGGACTTAAAAACCGAACACCCCCGACAACCAATTCATTGTGTCCTTACAGTCTTCGAGCCGGACCGCCTTGAATCGTAACTCGGGGAAGAAACCCATGACTGACGACCGGTCACTCCCCCAAATAACCCCTGTGATGATTTCATCAGGTTCTAGGGTGAGCTCCGTAGCTCGCCCGAGCAGTCGCAAACTCCTGGGCGAGGTTCACACCGACTCCAGCGAGCAAGCTACTAATTCCGGAGAACAGGCCGAACTCCGCGAGCTCAGGGTGAAATTTTGAGCGAACTACCGGGGGGCCGCTGCCCCGGACGAGATGGAGGTCGCCGGTGCTCAGGAAGAGGTCGCTGAGACCGGCGACCAAGCTAGCGAGCTGGCTCACGAGATTGACGAGGAGATCGGCGATGATGTGGGGATGGAGGTTACTTATGAGTAGCTCCGGTTCATTAATTTTCCATTCCCTAAACTCCCTAAGTATCAAGTCCCTGCCGACGTCGTCCATGATTTTGGATAGAGGGAGTATGTGGCAACCCATGCGGCGAGCTTCCCTCTGCCCCAGCGAGCTTCTCGCAAGGCTGCTGGCAAGTCTGACCTCAAGGCGACCGAGGTGGAAAGCATTATCAGCGAGTTCGTCTTGCCGAAGATTCGAAAGATGTTCCGCATCCCTTTGGACATCTTCATGTATACCCCCAAGGATAAGGAGAGTTCCGACCTCCCCCCTGCCGGACTCACCGCCATCAACGTTGATACCCTGAAGGCCGGGCTCACCTTGCCCTGCATCCCATCATCAGGCAGTTCCTGATGGATACAAACCTTGCCATAACGCAGTTAACCCCAACGCAAGGAGCAGCTTGCTGGCGGCGTTGACCATCTTCGGTCTCGAGGGTTATGAGAACCAGTTGAGCACAGCGGAGATTAGTGAATTGTTTAACGTGATCCGGCAGGTGAGGGAAGGGAAAGGATACTATTCCCTCCAAGCTCGCCCGATGGAGAAGTTCCTGGGGGACCTTCCCAACAAGGTCCGGGACTGGAAAGAGCAATTTTTCTTCATTGGCGGGGACTGGCGAGCTTCAAATGGACGTGGAGGGCGTATCCTTTCTCCCGAGGAATATGGGGAGGCGTCATAAGTCGAGCCGTGGGTAACCTAAGATTTCGGTCGAGCCGTGGGTAACCCAAGATTTACTAATCTAATCTACCTTTTTACAGGTTTGAAGCGTCATAAGTCGAGCCGTGGGTAACCCAAGATTTCGGTCAGCTTTGAGTTCGTGCGGACTGTTTGCTGCTTGCGAGAGAAGAAAGATCGCGAGATCAAGCATCTGTGCCAGCATCACTGCCGTAGGCTCGCCGGTCTCATTACCTCGCCCCACCACCTCGCTGCTCAAGGTTCTAACCCTCACAATTTCAGTCTTAGTAGCTCGCCACTTTGTAAGTGGAGCTCGCCGGGTTGCTAATCCCTTACCTTTATTTTACAGGCGCAAGTCCCACTGCCGAGCTTCCTCCCATTGACGTCCCTGAGGCTTACCACTTCCTAGCTCGCCAACTGAAAATGGGCAAACCTCGCCCGGGCAGGGAAGGTATCCCGTCTGGGGCGGTGTTGGACGCGACCAAGAGGCTAGTGGTCGCCAAAGCCATGGACAAAGCCGGGGGTTCCAGCTCACAGAGGACCTCGGTATCTCCACCTACGAAGGAGAAGGTCGCCCCCACAAAGAAAGGTTCGGGGCGATGTTCCGGACCTGAGCTGGGTTCTCAGCCTCCACCTCACCAAACCAAGCGAGCTCTTCATCGGGCAGATGGCTCCTGGGTGAGTGAGGACGAAGCTCGCTCCAATAAGAGGTCTCGGGTTGGTCTCCGGGATGAGGAGTCTGAGCACAACGACCGAGGTGGCTCTGGATCGGCTCAAGGGGGATCAGGGCGAGCTCTCGTGCCTCACTCTACTCCTACGCCTCAAACTCCTCAAAGCGCGCCCCCGCCGTCTCCCTACGGGGTCCCTATTCGGGATGATACCCTTCTTGGGCTCAATCCTGATAGGTTCGGGTAAGAGGGCGAGCTCATTTTTTAAGTTGGAAGCCATTTAATTTTCTTGGCAACTTTCTAAGATTTTTGCTAACTCTTCGAACGTTTGCAGGTATGTCCCGTCCGAGCTCCCGCATAGGCCTGAGTCCCTCCACACTGCAGAGAGGTGCAAGGTCTTGACCTCGCCGAGGGATCTCCCCGAGGGGGCAGCTCACCGAATCTTCACCGAGGCCCCCAAGTATCTCTCCGCCTCTGAGCTCACAATGATCGAGAGGCAGAAGCCTGCGGACAGGGCAAGGTTGGTGATGCACTATGCGTGTGCAGCTATGGCGGCCACCCAGCTCGTCACCGATGAAGTCACCGCCGCCGATAAAGCTCGCCATGATGCGAAGAAACTGCTCACCAAGGTTGAGGACGAGCTGAAGAAAGTCGTCGAGGACCTCGCCGGGATGGAGGCGAAGGCCAAGACCTCTTTGGTGGCGGAGCAAAAGGCTCTGAAGAGTTTGGAGAAGGCCCAGGCTGACTTGAGTCGCCAAAGAATCGAGCTTGAAGAAACTCGCCAGAAGCTCGCCACCAGAGAAGAGAAGCTCGCCCGGGCGCGGGACGAGGTAAAGATCCTTCGGGAGCAAAGTCAGGGGAATTCGGAGGAATGGTCGAAGCTCCGCCAGGAGGTCACTGCCAAGGCTCTGTAGATCGCCGAGCTCAGGAGCCGCTCGGACGCCACTATCACGGCGGAGGAAATGGAGCTCGCCAAGGTGGTCGCCACTGACAAAGGCTACGTTCTTTGCTTCGCCGAGGTTATCCGCTCCTTCCAATGGGCGCGGATAAACAATGAGAGCGAGTGGGAGGCCTTGATGAGCGAGTTCGACGATTGCCTGTCTAAGGCCAAGATTCCCCCCGGCAAGGAGCTAAACATAGGGGACCTCGCCGGGATCAACCTCGATGCTGCTCGTCAAAAATTCAACATCATCCAGACGCACGAGGTCCTGACTGCCGAGGTCGCCCAAGATGCTGAGGGCGAGGTTTGAACCCCGCCCACCATGGAGTAGATGCAGGAGGCTCTTGGGGATACAATGCTCAACATCAGCGAGCTCGACACCAGTGGGCTCACTGGGAACATCACTTCGGATGCCGAGCTCGCCCTCCCGACTGGTCAGGTCGCCGCTCACTCCGCCGAGGTTCCCTCCGATGCACCCGCAGCTCCAAAGACTTGAGCTTTTTCTTATTTCCTCAGATTAGTTTTTTATTTTCCAAGTTGTAGTAGTTCGTCGGGTTACGGAGCTCGCCCAGAAGGAGCTCCATTTTTGTAGCTTTTTATTTTTGAGTAAGTAGTTAGAGCTCGCCGGGCTTTATATATCTTGCCCAGAAGGAGCATACTTTTGTACTTCAAAGATGGCCAGCTTGTCGGCCTTTGTGGCCAGCACCACTTCGAACACTTAGGAATTTTCAAGTGTTTTTGTCTTGAAAATTTCCTAAGTATCTTTTGAATAGAAATTGAGCCATTTTTTATCCAACTCTTCGTACTTTCGTTTTTGCGCTTTACGTTATAATTTCCAGATAGCTCATTTTTATTTATTTTATGGGTACTTAATTGTTCGTCTTACTCTACTTTGAGAAACGAATTCGTTCGTTTTACGTTACTTACGACTACGAATTGTACCTCTGCTTTTAGAGTACGTATTCTTCGTCTTACACCACTTAGGGCCGCGAATTGCTCGTCTTAAAACCACTTAGGGTAGCGAGTCGTACTTCATTTAATTCACGTTGGGCATTTGGGTTTCATGGACCTTGCCTTAGACGTTTTTCGTCTTTTTTGCGAATTTTTCTAACTTGTGGCAGTAGGTGCTTGGCCACCCTTTAAGAAGGGTACCTTCGCTACCTTGGGCACTTTCTGATTACAACATTGGGACCTTGGTCCTTGCGCATTACGGGTTTTCGAGTACTTGGGCGAGCTGGGGCTGGCGAGCTTCCTTGAGTAGTGGGCGACCTGAGGTGGTTCTTGTAGTGGGCGAGCTACACAGGTCCAAACACTTGGGGAATTTTTCTGATTTCACAAAACTTCCCAACTTTTCATGGCAACGTAATTTACACTGGTTGCTATCAACATTTCTGATGCGAACCTTTGACTAGTCTATTACAGAATTCTAGTCTATTGGTAGAACTTTTTCAGGTGGACCGCACTCCAGGTGTATGACGAGGCGTTGCCTTCTGCGTCTTCGAGGTCATAGCTGCCGTTTGGCCAGGCTGCGGTGACCCGGAACGGTCCTTCCCAGTTTGAACCGAATACACCTGGTGGGGCCATCAATTTCTTTTTCAACACCAGGTCTCCGACCTTGAATTCTCGGTCTCGGGTCTGGGAGTTGTAGTATTTCTCTGCTCTACGCTTGTAGGTGGCCTTCTTCATTTCTGACGAAGCTCTAGTCTTTTCGATCAGATCTTTTTTCACTGCCAAGGCTTCGTCATTCTTTTCGTCATCATATCCTACCACCTTTCAAGTCTTGTTCTGAACTTCGACCTGGACTACGACTTCAGTCCCGAAGGCTAGGGCAAACGGGGTCTCTCCGGTGCTAGCTCTATAGGAAGTTCTGTAAGACCACAGGACCTCCGGGAGTTCGTCTGCCCAGCTTTATTTCTTCTCCTCGAGGCAGAGCTTCAATATGTGTTTCAGGATTTTGTTCACCGCCTCGACCTGGCCGTTCGACTGTGGATGGTATGGAGTTGATGTTCCATGAACTACAGATGTCTCTCAAATTTTGACCATCGAACTGCCTTCCATTGTCTGTGATGACCGACTGCGGAAGTCCAAACCGGCAGATCAGGTTCTTCCAGATGAAGTCAATCATCCTTTCCTGCGTTATTATCGTGAGAGCTTCGGCCTCAGCTCACTTAGTGTAGTAGTCCACTGCTACAACAGCAAACTTTACACCGCCTCTACCAGGTGGAAATGGGCCGATCAAGTCGATACCCCATTTCGCGAAAGGCCATAGGCTGAAAACCGACTTCAGTTGATTGGTTGGGGAGTGGATGTTAGGTGCGAAAAGATGGCATTTTCGGCACCTTCGCACGAAGCTGATGGCGTCTTTGCGAAGAGTAGGCCAATAGTAACCCTGCCTGATCGTCTTATATGCCAATGCTTGCTCCCCAGCGTGACTCCCACAAATTCCTTCGTGGATTTCTTCTAACACTTCGGACCCCTGCTTCTTAGTCAGGCACTTGAGTAGGGGTAGAGAGAATTCACGTTTGTAGAGTTGTCCATCCAATAGCTTATATCTGGCAGCTTGCTTTATTAGCCGGCTAGCTTCCCAGGCGTCCACAGGGGTTGTTCCGTCTTTTAAGTATTTTTGGATTGGATTGCACCAATCTTCACCATCTTCACTGTCCTCCTGCCCCCCACTCGAGGTTTGATTTATCTTGTAATCAAACGTCGAGGGGTTTTTCAGTGTGGTGATTACAACCTCCGTGAATTCAGCTTCGCCATTGCTAGTAGCTAGCCGGGCTAGGGCGTCTGCTTGTGTGTTTTCTAGTCGTGGTATCTGATTGATGTAGACTTGCGTAAACATCGAGATCAGATGCACGGCTATCTTCTGGTAGGTCATCATATGCTGGTCTTTCGCCTCATACTCCTCCCGGACTTGGGATATTATTAGTTGGGAATCTCCGAAAACTTGAAGATTGGTTGCCCCCACAGCTAATGATAGCCTAAGTCCAGCTATCAAAGCTTTGTACTCCGCCTCATTGTTGGTTGCTCGAAAGTTGAACCGGATTGCAGAGGTGAAGACTTGTCTGTCCGGGCTGATCAGGACCACGCCGGCGCCTGCTGCCACGCTGGTTGATGATCCGTCAATGTAGAGATGCCACGGAGCTATACGCCCCCTCGTCGGATCTTGTGGGAAAGTTAGCTCGACGATAAAATCGGCGAGCGCTTGTCCCTTGATCGCTGTTCGGGGTGCGTAGGTTATACCGTATTGGCTAATCTCTAGTGACCATTTTAGCAGACGTCCGGCGGTGTCTGGGCGCTGAACGTTGTCAATACCTCCACTGGATGGTCGAAGAAGTAGGGCCTCAATTTTCTAACACTCATCACCAGTGCATAAGCCAGCTTCTCTGTTGGGGTGTATGGCAACTCAACTTCGTGTAAGACTTAGCTTATATAGTACACTGGTAGGTGTGTTTTCGCCTCTTCTCGGACCAGGACGGAGCTGATGGCCACCTCCGATGCAGCTAGGTATAGATACAACTTCTCTCCAAGTATCGGCTTTGACAGGACCTGCATATCTGCCAAGTATGTTTTGATGTCTTCGAAGGCTCGATGGCATTCACTTGTCCACACGAAGTGATTTTTTAGGTGGAGCTTGTTGGCCTTGGTTGCCTCCTTGTACCTTCGCGTATTTGCTTTGATTGCTTCGAAGAACGGGCAGTTTCGATCTCCGGACCTTGAGATGAATCTGTTCAGAGCTGCCATGCACCCGGTCAACTTCTGGATTTTTTGCACGGAGTCAGGCATGCCCCTCTCAATTATGCATTGGACTTGTGTCGGGTTGACCTCTATCCCCCGCTGGCTCACCAGGTGTCCCAGGAATTTTTCGGAGTGTACGCCGAAGCTGGTTTTCTTGGGGTTTAACTTCATGTTGTAGTGGCGTAATATGTCGAAAGTCTGCTTTAGGTGGTCCAGGTGGTCCTCCTTTCTCAGACTCTAGACAACTATGTCATCCACGTACACCTCCATGGACACACCAATGTGTTGGTCAAACATTTTATTCACCAACATTTGGTAGGTTGCCCCGGCGTTGATGAGTCCGAACGGCGTCCTTTACCAATAATACATGTTTTTGTTGGTGTAGAACGTCGTATGTTCCTGGTCATCTGGGTGCAGAGCTATCTAGTGATAGCCCGCAAAAGCATCCATGAACGTCATCATCTCATGGCCTGCGGTGCTATCTACCAGCTGATCGATGTGAGGCAGTGGGAAGTTGTCCTTCGGACATGCTTTGTTCAGGTCCGTGAAGTCGATGCATAGCCTCCACATCCCGTTGTGTTTCTTAACCAGGACGGGATTTGCGACCCACTGCGGACACAAAGCCTCCTTGATCAACTTGTTATCCAGTAACTTTCCCACCTCAACGGTTAGAGCCGCGTATTTGTCTGGTCCGTACTTTCTTCGTTTTTGGCGTACGGGTCTCCTCGTCGGATCCATGTTGAGTCTGTGGAAAGCATGTTCCAACGGGATCCCCATCATGTCTTCATGGGACCAGACAAACACGTCCAGGTTGGATATCAAGAACAGCTCCATCCTCGACCGGTACGGTTCAGGTAACTCAGAACCAATGAAAAGTTCTAAGTCCCTTTCCGGGTCCACCGGAAGTGCCATCAATTCTTCCATGGGGGTGACTTTCCTCTTTTGACTTTTCCACCTCGTGTCGCTGATGAACTCGTCCCACTCCTCTTGTGACATATGCGCAGGTTCGGGACCTATGCGCGGTTCGAGGTCATCGGGTTGGCTTTCAGCTCGGGCGGGTTCATCAACTGTCAGTACCTCCGGTGGTTTGTCAACTTGGGATGGTGCGGTGACCTGGGGAGTTGGGTCAACATCCATTGGTGTTGGTTCTTGACCTCCCGCAGGTCCCCCATCTTGGGCTTCATCAACCACCTCCATGGGAGAAGGTTGTTGTTCCTGCGCAGGTCCCGACACTTGCGCAGGTCCCAACGCTTGGGTCTCCTCCAATCCCTCCATTGGTGCCGGTTGTGTGTCTTGCACAGGTCCTGCGCATTGGTCGATTTCCGACAAATCGCCTACCTCGATCATCACAGTTTCGACCGAGATAACGTCTAGGATGTTTGGCTCGTCTGCTGGAATATGTACATGTTCTTCAAGGATGTAGACCTGCGTAACAGACTTTTTGACCCGGCCGTCTTTGATTTGGAGTAAACATTCTCGGGCCTTTTTCTGGTCACCCTTTACAGTTCCGGTACCTTTTGGAGTTGGGAATTTTAAACAGTAGTAGTAGGTCGAACACGCCACTTTAAATTCATTAATAAATGGGCGGCCAAGGAACCCGTTGTAGGAGGACTGCTGGTCGATAACTAGGAAATCTATGAGCCTAGTCAGCCTCCGCTCCAGGTCCTCGGCCGATACAAGTTGGACGCTCAACCTAATGCTACCTAGGGGGACGGTTACAGCTTCTCCGAACCCCACTATCCTAGCATTGCTAGGTTCTAAATACGACTCGAAATCACCTAAGGCATCCAAGGTGGATTTGAAAAGAATGTTGGTGAAGGCGCCGGTGTCAACAAGTAGCCTGTGTACTCGGACATTCATGATGTTAGCGGTTATCACTAACGAGTCATTGTGGGACGTCAGTACCCCCTCCAGGTCCGCTGAGGAAAATGTCAGCTCATCAATAAGCTGCGCGACGAACCTGGGACCGGAGCTGCTTCCTGGACCTGGTTTATGGCCCGGATTTCGGCCTTTCTCTTTCCCTTGGACATGGAGGATCCCCCGTCCTGGAGACCTCCGGCAGCTCCAAACTCTTCCTCGAGAACCAAGAGCTCTCGGGTGGGCTCCATGTTTTGCTGAGGCTGGGGAGGTGCCCTCCGTCTGTTCTGGGGACCTGGTTGGTCCGCTTCCTCATCCTCATCAACGGAGGTAGCCCTCCTCTCGAACCTTGGCCTCTTAGCTGGGGCCTTCTTCACGAACTCGGCCAGCTTCCCATTCTCATAAAATTTCCAGAGTTGTTTGAGGAGGTCTCGGCATTCGCTGGTGAAGTGGCCGATGGCCTGGTGGTAGGCACAGAATTTGTTGGGGTTGAGCTTCGTGCGGTCCTGGCGGATCCTCCTAGGCTCCTCCAACATGGTTTTGCCCTTGACCGCAGTGAAGACCTGGTCGACGGAGACGGTTAGGACCTGATTGAGCTTTTCTTTAAGCTCATCCCCGTCGCCAAAAGCTTTAAAGTTTCGGGGAGCTTTGTAGGTACCCCCGGACTTCTTCCCATACTGTCTCCTCTCTTCAGAGGCACCCACCTCCTTCTGGAGAGCCTCCTGCATGGCCGCGAACACCCCCGCCTTGCGGCGGAATTCGGTGTAAGTGTTTGGACATGCGAGGTGTATTTCCTTCCAGAGGTCGGTGCCTTTTCTGAGGCCGGCCATCGCTGCGATGACTTTGGTGTCCTCACTGACCGGTTCACCTTCCAGCAATATCTTATCGAACCTCTCCAGGTACTGCTGGTCGGTCTCATTCTCGCCTTGGTGGATGTTGGCGAGACGGTGTTTCTGGGTAAGGTAGGACCCGAACCCGGAGAAGTGGGCTAAGAACTCCCGCGAGAGTTGGCCAAATTAGTAGATTGACCCCGGGGCGAGTGATGAGAACCAGTGGTGGCCTCGGTCCCCTAGGGTCAGCGGGAAGTTTTGGCACTGAGTGGAGTCGGTGGCACCCACCGAGATCATAAAGTCCGTGTACTTGGCCAGGTGGACTTTCGGGTCAGATTCGCCCTCGTACGTGGATATCACCGGAAATTGTATCTTTTTTTGGACCGGTGCACGGAGGATGGCGGGTGCCAATGGGGAGGTGGGGAGAGTTGTGGCGTCAGGTCCGCCAGACTTGGCAGCTACTTGGGCTTGTAGCATTTCGACGGCTTTTTTTAGTGAGGTCAGCTCGTCATTTTGGGTCACCTCCGGCGGAGGTTACTCAAACGTCATGCGCCTCGTGGACGCACGCCCCCGAGGTACCTCACTCTGGGGTTACCTCTCCGTGATGGGCTGGAATTGACGTCCGCCGTGGGGGCCTAACCTGTGTGTCGCGGGCCTTCTCAATCGCTCATGGACGGACCTGCATGGCTGCAGGTCTGAGTCTTCCCCGTAGGACGTGACCAGGGCGGCTGTTCGTTCATTTTCTCGGCACCTGGGCCCCAGTCTGCCTTGGAGGATCTCCCTCCTTGTTGATTGGTGGGTGCCGAATACCCCGGTGTAGGCCGAAGCTCGCCCGGTGTATGGGGCGGGCTCCTCCCCCACCTTGGCTTTTTCGGCCCGTTCTCGGTGTTGGTGGGCTTGGGCTGAGCTCACCTTCTGCTCGGTGGGGAGAGTGTTGTACTCCCCCCGGGTCTGGGTGCCCTGAGTGGGCCTCGCCTGCTTCCGGGTCTCGGCTGGAGCTCGCCTAAGTACTAGGGCGAGCTCGTCGTTCTGCCTCTGCTGCAATCTCTGTAAGATTGTGATGGTGCGCTGGAGCTCGTCGGGGTTGTTGGCTAGGTCCCTCAGGGCATGGCTCAAGTCTTCCTGGGTCACTACAACTCGCGGAGGTCGCGGAGCTACAGTACTTTTCTGGGGAGGTCGGTGCGAGGTCTCCACCTCAGCCTGGTCCTGGTCACCCCCTTTCAACTTTCCGGCGATTGCGGAGGTCTGTCCCTTAGCCATTTTTGGGTTTTGGAGGGGGTAACTTGCAGCAGGTCGCCGAGGTGGGGGGAGGTCGCCGAGGTGATGGTCTCCGGCCAGCTTGGGTGAACTTCGTCCGGGTTTTCGTCTAGCGTCGCGTGCAATGAATTATCCGGAATTCGGTTTATTCGAGTACACGCGTGCGTTTGAAAACTTTTTCTGGGTAGAATTTGGGAAATCTGAAAATTTAGATTTTCGTCTGGAAATCTGGGTTTTCGTTCGAAGGAATGAATACGTGTGTGTATCTTCAAGTGTTCTTGAGTTTTATCAAGAACACCTTCGAATCTTCAAATCTTCAAAGAAACCCTAACTTTTGTTCTTGAAGAAATTTTAATTTTTCAGATTTGAGACCCTTCTTCTAGCGCCAAATTGTTGATAGAATTTACCAATCATGTTCGTTTATGTGGCTATTATATCGTATCAATTCTACCAAACAATAATCTAAGATTTTGTATTTATGTTCTTGAGAGAACTATGTAGAGAGAAAGTAGAGAGTTTAGAGAGAGAAAGTATTTGTGTATTATGATTGGAATTGTATTGAATTATCCTCTAAATAGTACAAGAGATGTCTTATTTATAGGTGTGCAAGTGTGAGACGGCACCTTACGAGCCTATATGGCTTCCGGTGTTGACGAGGGTTCCTTACCCTCGCCTTGGTCCCTCACACTGCTCCCCATGTCGTGCCTCATCCTACTACTATGCCTCAGACTAGATGGGCCGCATTAAAAACCTCGCCGTAAACCACCCTTGTGGATAAACCGGATGGAGGGAAAAAGAGTGCAACCATCGAGGTTATACAGGCTATGGGGCGAGCTCTTGGGCGAGCTCCTGTGTCTTTGTGCCCCCAGGATCATACGGTAATGAGTGATGCTCGAGACCTCGGCGAGCTCCCTCGCCGACCTCTCTTCCCGGGTAAGGCCAAGCGTCCGGGTGAGCTTCCTCTTCAGCAAGTAGGCTGAGGTCGGCACCCTGACTCTCTGGGGCACCTTGGCGACCTTCCCACCTTCGGACTAGGCAACCCCTTAATCAGTCTCCGGTAGCTCGCCCATCAACACACATCTATGGAACCTAAAAATAATTTCAATGACTTACATATTATATTAAATAAATTCCCCAAAAAAAATTCCCAAAAAATTTATGAACCTGAAAACAAATTTCCAAAAAAAAATTCATAATTTCAACGCAGAACATAAACGCTTCCAGAATCATTAAAAAAATCCAAAAATATTTTAAAAAATCAACGCAAAAAAAAAAAACATATCCGAAAACATAAACGCTTCTAGAATAAAAAAAAATCTATGAACCTGAAAACAAATTTCCAATAAAAATTCAATTTTTCAACGCAAAACATAAACGCTTCCAGAATCATTAAAAACAATCGAAAATAAAAACAAAAAATACGAGAATCTGGGGATGAGAGACGGATTGAAAAAAATAAATAAAAAAAATCCCAAAAAACGTTACCCAAAGGAAACATCTGAAACCGCCTTCAACAACTAAACTAACAAATCGACGGGGAGCATCAATCTGCTTCGTCGCTGGCGGAATCACGTTGCTCGCCTTATTCCAACCGCCATCGAAAACTGCTAGTCCGTCGCCGCTCGGAATCATTTCTCTCGGACCATCTCAGCCACGCCTCATTCACATCGCCTGGATTCGAAACCGCCCCAACACCTGCACGCCGATGACGGTAATGAAGGTCGACGACCGGAGACCGGCGATTTGAGAGTGAGAGAGAGGGGTGAGTTTTAGAGAATGAGGTGGGTTTAGAGAGAGTGTGAGAGAGGTGGGTTTGTGGGTTTTATTTTGAGGGTCCGAGAGTGGGGAGAGAGAGAGAGAGAGAGAGAGAGAGGGAGAAGGTTTTCTGGGAATTTGAAATGAGTTTGTAGGTTTCAATTGTGTGTGTCAGACATGTGATGGAATGAGTCCCATTTTTTGACACTCTTTGTAACATGAGATTTTTGGTAATCCTCTAAGAAATAACACTCTTATAAATGACCTTATATGTAACTTACTCTAAAAATATTAATTGGATAAGATTGATAATACTTTATTTAATTAGAAATTTTTATGTTTGTTAGTAAGAATTATAATTCAAACTTATTAGAGTGATGTTGAATTAGTTATTATTTTTTCTTTATAATTTGAATTTATAAAGGATTGTTAGAAAATTGTTTGAATATATTTTTGAAAATCTGTGTGTATTAAGGTTTGTTAAATTATTGTTGTTTAAACATTATAGAGAAATTTGAGTTTTATTTTAATTATTAAATTATTTTTGATAAATTAAATAAAATTTTATGATTATTTGAGTAGTATTTGTATACAAACTTGTCAACTAATAAGATAAATATAGAAATAAAATGTAATTGTGATATATTAATTTTTTTTAATTAAAAAAATAAAAAAATTGGGCCGTTTTGGGCCAGTGGCCCGTCTCGAGCAGGACGGATCTAAAAATATGTGGTCCACTATCAACCTGGTTGGGCCGGCCCCTTTAACACCACTACTAACAAATAAGATTTCAACTAACCTATTAACTATTACTTACAATTTTGCACTTTAGGGGTTTTGAAATTACATTCAAAACACATTTTTATTCATTTTTCAATAATTTGTTTCTTTTTTATAATCTCAAAATGTGATATAGAAGCAGAATTTCCACAGAAAAATACATAAATTCTTAGTCTAAGCCAAAACTTTCAGTATATAAATAGCACAGATCATATGAGAAATTTGTAAATAATAGTGGCGAAAGCATAAATGATAATATGATATTATTTTGGACAAAAGATTAGTAGACTTTCACTGATAATAGAATATTACAATTATCAATGTAAGTAATAGTGCTGACAAGCACAATTTCTTCCAACAACCGATTTTCTTAAATATCAGATGAGATCTTTAAAGGGTCAATTTTTTGTCTAAATAAAGGGCAAGTGTCTCAAATGCTGATGCATATATAATGCACTTCAATAATTAAGATATTTACATAAAAAAAGTGTGTATTGATTATACTAAAAAGTGTGTATTGATTACACTAAAATATTTATATATACTGTTATCGATTTTTAGTGTAGTCAATTAATAACTTTTAGCATAATCAGTTTATTTTCTTGTGTAAATAGTTCACACTTTTTTGTGTAAATAGAATCAACTGTTGAATGTATTGTGCACCATGTCTACAAAGCGGCTTACTTCAATAAATATAATTTTCTGAATAAATTAATGATTATGTTATAATGTTATTCCTACATAAATATATATTTTACAAGATATACATATGGTGTAAATTTAAATGATGCAATATGAGGCTCTATTTGAATGTATGGATTTGAAGTACATGAATTTCACACACAAATAACAATTTTCTCCAAGTAAGTTAACGAATTTAAAAAATACTTAAATTTGAGTTATATTTTAAATTTAAAAAATAATGCCATTTAAAATCTCTCCTTTTTTCTTTCATTTTTTCTCTTCTCTCTCATCTTGATATAATTCATGATTTGAAATATATCATATATTTTTATATTTATCATTTTTTAAATTTATTTTTTTATTTTTAAAAAGAAATTTATTTATTTTTAAATTCATTGAAATGGAGGCTAATATTATTGTGTAACACGATGAGACGAGGACCGACAGCCATATTCATTAATTTAGTCACAATTATAAAAGTTTCGAAAAAGATGGTGAAGGGAAGAAATGTAGGGTTAACCGACGGCCCCACACTTGGAAAATAATAACAGAGAAATGTTTGTTGTGGGCCAATTATCACATCAATAAACAAAGATTGCAGGTGCTTCTAATCATAATTAGGTAGACAATTAAACACAAATTTCTCATGTATATATCCTTAATAATATTTAATTTATTGTTTGTTGAATCATGTTTCACTTTCTTTCACCCAATTGATAGCAAACTTTTAACGCCAACCAATTGAATTTGAAATAAAAATAAATAAATAGCAAACAAATTCAACATCGCTCTCACCTAAAATATACACAATAATGTGTCTTTTTTCTACGACTCGTACAGAATTTATATGTAGCTAGCTATATTCAAAAAGCATGTATATTAAAAGTAATTAATTATTTAGTTGGATACATTACAGAAATAATATAAATAAATTAATTATATATTTTTTTATAAATTCTAACTTTTAAATGACATATTTTAAAGATATATATCAAAGTATTTGACTCAGTTGTCCGAACATTTTATTGGTTTCCTCCATAAAAGAATATTGAAAACTCGTTTCATTAGTGAGAGAATGTTAAAAAAATCATATAAATAAATTAATTCAATATCTATATAGAAGTTCATATTTTTAAATGAAATGAAAACTGTTGATTACTACTCCACCAGATACAATAACTTTTTTACACGTACAAATTTATCTCGTTAGTTGTATTTTGGCTCAAGTTAAAAAAAAAAATAAAAAAAAAAAGTGAGTCTCTTGTGCACTTGGTGCACATGCAATTGGGTCAACTTATGACCCATTTTCGCTTCCCCTTCATATATTACAAAATTCGGATTTATTCACAGAATTCCCTTGTAGTCTGGTGGCTAAGTTCACTCTTAAGTTACACAATTTTACAAGAAAAAGTCACACAACTTTATACTAAAAAGAAAATTAAAACAGTGAACAATGACGGCGATGTGTGGGCGGCAGTTCTTGGGCTTGAGAGGATTCCGGTGTTGTGGGCAATGTCTTCGGATCGGAATTGTTGGCGTTGGACGAATTGCTACGGGTCTTCTGGCGAATTCAATTTGAAGCGGACGAATGGAGCAGAGCTGGCGGTTTCTTGGGAAGGACGGCGAGATTCAGCGATTGTCCTCATCGACGGTTGGAGGCAGAGATGGAGGCTGTGAGTAGCGTCAGTTGAGAGGACAGACGGATTTCGGTGTCAATTTCGTGGATTTGCCGCAATAGGGCCAGTGGCTGGAGCTTCTTGGCTGGGGCGGAATTGATGTAGAGGTTTCAGGTGCGGCGGGAAGATCAATTCCGGCATCTGTTCGACGGCCGGAGCTTTGTGAGCGGTTGTGGGTATGAGTTTCTTTGGATAGACGTACGAATCGGGCGGTGGTGGCCCAGGTGCGAAGGGAGGAATTATATGGATTTTTTTTAGAATTTGGATTGACTCAATTACACAGATCTATATCCGTATAACTGGTGCATATGAGACTTTGCCAAAAAAATGTTCTTTTAGAAATTAGATATGTTGCTTTCAATAATAATTCACAAAAGATACTGTCAGTACACAAAAAAAAAAAATTAATAAAGGAAAAATATATTCGTCGTTGTAATTAAATTAGCATTTTTTTTTCATGTTGTTTACGTTCAAAATTTATTTGTCGTTAAGTAAAAATGGATTTACGACTAAATTTTTTCTTTTTAATTTTAAAATTTATTATGCTAACTAGTAAATAAAAACATGTTTCAAGTAAGTGAAATATATGTAAAATAAAAAACACTGGAAACGTTATATATATGTATATAACAATAGTGTAAATATATGTGATAATTTAAATATAGAAATAAAAAATATAAAATATATTGTATCAACTGGTTAGGTGTAGAAGCGGCTCTACCTTCGAATCCCTAATAAATTAGTTATTTAATAAGTAGATTCTTGAAAGAAAAAAAGGGCGGATTATTTATTGTTTATTTATGAGGATGAATTGTAAGGGCACATATTATAGAAAATGAGAAAAAATATTATTTTCCGAGGTCAATGTTGGAGTTCGAACAACTTGATGGACGAGATTAAAATTAGACTTTTGAGTTGGCCGATTGTAAGTTCAAGATTTGTGTTTAGGAAAGTATGATGCATTGGAACTATATAAGTAGGATATTGGCTAGAAATTTGCGATATATATATATTGGAAAAAGATGTTTTATGTCAACCGGATATTACAATTGAAAAAATAAAATAAAAAAGTGATACAATTGGGGAAGAAGAATTACACGGAAATAAAACAAAATTACAAATAAATAAAAACGCCGAGTCAAGGAGACCTCTACCCGCAAAGCGAATATTCCCCGGTGGTGCTCTTCGGTTTGGAATAGCGCTCCCAAAGGTAAAACGACGTTATGCCTTCAAGTGTGCAGCACCGCAGGACTTGAAGTTCCGGCGAACAGAGGGACGTTAGACTAGACTGCACCTAGAAGCTATATCACTATGACAAATTCGCTGATAGATAGCGGGTTTTACCCGCCATTAAAAGGGTGAAAAAAACGTTGTTGAACATGGTGGTATTAAAAGTGGCGCCGAACAACAGCGGTTTAAAACCGCTATTATATCTATATTTAACAGCGATTTTTTACCGCTATCGTATCTTAAAAACCGCTATTATATCTTCTTAATTTGTTAACTCATAAAATCTAAAACAGCGATTTTATAGAGATATAAGAGCAGATTTTAACCGCTATTAAAAGTACTTTCAATAGCGGATAATACCCGCTGTTGTATATTAAAACCCGCTTTTATAAGTTATTAATTTTAAAATCTACTATGGCGGTTTACTTCAGATATAAGAGCGGGTATTACCCGCTATTAAAAGTAAAGAACATAGCGGGTAATAACTGCTTTCTTTTCTCAATCTTTTTTCAATATTTAATTATTGCAATATTATTATTTTTTTTTAATAAAACATGTAGTACGATTTTTATACTTTAATTAAAATAAAAAGAAATTTTAATATAAATAACATTAAATCTAAAAATTCAAAAGTTCATATCATTACTTGCCAATCATTGCAATAATCTTTAAAATGCATTACATCAATATAAATTCAAGTACCAATAGTGTTCAATAACTAAATTAATACTACTACATCATCATAATAATCAAATAGTCTTGAGCAGCACGTTTGATATTCTCTTGCAGTAACATATCTCTCCTCCATTCCTTGGTTCACAATTGATGAATGAAAGTTGCTCATATTGAAGATCAAGCTTCACATTCAAAGAAAATAAATTATCATCAAGGAAACAAAACTTTAACCAATATACAAAAAGATAATTATGAACTATTGAACTATATCATTTATAGAAATCATTCTAAATGGAATTGGTGATACTCCACAAATTACACAACACAAATGCACGTGGCTGCACAACATTAGTATATTCACAATAGTCATGTATTAAATTTGATTGCACGCGTAAAACAATAAGACATCCATCACAGAGAAGACCAATGAGCAAACAAGAGATCAATATCCCCCTAACCACAATGAATGCAGAAACACAACAATTATGTATCATCAAATGCAACTGAAACCGCACAACAATGCAGACAATGGTTCACTTAATTCATATCCGCAGGCAGGAAACTAAATAACAAAAAATCCTGCTAAATTTGTCAATTTGAGTAAAAAAAAAAAATGCACCGCTGTCACCGATCAAAAGAAGCTTCCCGCACTTTCTACTCAACTATATATGATTGCACGCGTGAAGCCCACTCTTCCCGCACTTCATCAATTTCCTCTTTCGAATATGTTTTCTCCATGAACTATGAATTACAAAATACATTATTAAAGCACAAATAAATCTAATGAAAAATTATGCCTGCATATAAATATTATCATTGGCTGCATCGAACATGTTTCAACTGTGCCCTCAAATTTGACAATTTGTCTCATGTAGCGAAGTACAAAAAAACCACATTGACATGAGTCGGTAACTCGTCCTTCTTTTCTTCCCCATGCCATACCCATGTCGTATATAGTCTATATATACCTTTAGACAATAAATGTGCCCTAACACGATCAACTCTAAACTTGCTAAAATTCACACATTTTACACACGGGCATGACATTGCATTAAGATCAACATTATTTTGCTTCGCAAATTGCAAGAATGATTCCACTCCGAGCTGGTACTCATCTGACAATCTATCCTTTAGCATCCATCTTTTATCCATCTTCTATAGACGTCTAATATAAACATTAAGATGGACAACAATAACAATATTAATTCAAATAATTAAACTAATATGCTTCTAAAGAGATGTAATTTTTTTAAACTAATATGCTTCTAAAGTGTTATTATATGGTGTTGAATATAAAATAAAATAATCCTCATTTATAAATTTGTCATTCACAAACAAAATTATGATGTTACTTCCATCTTCATAAATAATAACAATAAAATTATGCTCAACCACACAAAATACTTTACTTGCTAAGGCTATATCAAAAGTTCATTATATATTTTTAGCATTAAAATATTGCAGAGATTTTAGACACATGTTAATTAGTCTTGGGTATTTGAAACCCTGGTATCAATCAAATCAGTGAGGAAGAAGATGTAGAGTTCAGAGGCTGAAAAAATTGGGGGCTGTAGCTGCAGATATTAAATTCCGTCCCTAACCCAATATGCTTGATTGTAGATCAACGTATGCATGCATTTTCAAAAAAACGGAGTACAAAAAGGAAAGAATTCAAGCTCAATCATCAGCTGCAGTAGATCTATAAACACACAAGCGAAGAAAAATACAACAAAGCTAGCTAGGGTGATTCTCAAAGGAAATTAAGAAAATAAACAAAATTCAGCCGCTGCATTGTTCACAAACAAGTCACAATAAATACACACTCAGTTCACTTTCTGTTAAATATATTTCATCATATAAAAGTAACATACATTTTATATTATATTATATATTACAGTAGAGTTCTTATAATTCATGAATTAATTCCACAAGTTTTATTAATTCTATTAAAAAATTTGCAGATCATTATACCATTAAATCCACATATTATTACAGTAACACATTAAATACATGTATCACTAGAAGAGAATTACCAGTAAACTAGGGCAAATATCAAAAGCCCAAGCAATTCCCAATCTGAGGTGTTCTATTAACAAAACTTAATGAACAAAATAGCAAACCGTTTGCAAAAAATGTTATTTACAGGGACGCCTAATTTTATCCATTCACAGGGACGCCTAATTTTGTTGTTTTTTTTTTTGTTATTTTGTCCATTCACAGGGACGCCTAATTTTGTCCATTCACAGGGATGCCTAATTTTGTCCACACTTGCAAAAAATAATTTTGAAACCCTAATAAAATATAATCACATTCAATTATACCTTCAGTTGACAGCGTGGCGTGGCCGTGGACGGCAGGGGTGCGCGGAGGCAGCCCAGAGGCAGCGGAGGCACCGCAGAGGCAGCGGAGGCAGCGCGGTGGCAGCGCAGAGGCAGCGTGGAGGCGAGGCTGCGACTGTGTCTGATGTAGCGCACAGGCGTGGGCGGTGCCGGCGAGGGAGGAGGCGGCGATGCCCGGCCGCTGAAAATCCGCCGGAGAAAATGGAAACTCAGGAGCAGCACGTTTCAATTTTTGGGAGGAAAATGAGAAAGGGAGCGAAAATGAGAAAGGGGGCGAAAATTTCAGATATTTTAATTTATTTAAATTAACAAATGCAATTGATAAACAATAGTTGGCTTTGTCCAAGTGGTCAGTGTTCTATTCACGTTCAAATGGTCTAAGGTTTGATTCTTTTATGGGACAAATCCTTTTAATCAATATTTAAAATAGTTATTTAATTCTATAAATATTTTGATATTACAATTAAAGCATAAATTGTACTATGTCCAAGTGGTAACTATGCACTTTATTTTTACTAAGTCATGGGTTCGATTCTGGGGAGGGACTAATTTAATTTCTATTGTTTAACTATTTAAGAGTGGGTTTTTAACTATTTAAAAGCGGTTTTTAACCATTGTGTTTAGAATGAAAGATATCATACTTTTAACAGCGGTTTTTATTACCCGCTATGTTACAGCTCCGCCTTTTAACATATAATAGCGGGCATACTTTTAACAGCGGATTTTTAAGATTTAACAGCGGTTTAAAAATTACCCGCTCTTATATATGTGCTATTAAAAGTGAAATTTATCATAGTGTATGCAGAAGATCGACTGAGGAGAAGTGAGTTGTGTATGTACCTGAATGAAATGGGGACACCTATTTATAGTTGAACCTCCACTCGTAACGGGGGAAAAATCGTGTCAGCATTAATGCTGACGGACGGTTTTTTCAGGAAGGTCAACAATGGGGAATTGATTTGCAATCAATCCGATTGACCTCCCATAAATGGAACCCTTTAATTAGGAAGGTCATCAATGGGGAATTGATTTGCAATCAATCCGATTGACCTGCCATGTACGGAACTCTTGCACATTTTATGCTGATACGAGTCAGAGCTGAGTCAGCTTAGGTTCAATGAACCTGGCTATTTACTGAGTCATATATACATCAGCTTCAGAATCATCGAATCTGTAGTCTTACGAAGTCAACTTTTCGTATTAGTCTTCTCGTTTTCCAAAGTGGAATGAGAATTAATTACATAATTAATTATTTCCCTAATTCAAAGTTTTAAACTTTGATTTGTTGACTCAATTTCTCACTCAACAGTAATTGGTTTTGTGAGTATTAATACACTAAATTTATCTACTCCGAGAGTAGAACGCACTCGTATCAATTAACTTCCGAGAAATTAATTTTATTCTCTTCAATTTATTGGTCAAAAAATACCAATTAATATATTTAATATATTTAATATTAAATATTCCAACAATAAATATATATATATATATGTATATATATATTCATGTAATAGCTTGTGACAATTTTGAGGGATACTTGTATTATAAAAGTCTTTAACATTTAGTGATAAAAAATATAAATAAATTAGTAGAGAATTTAAAAAGAAATAGATTAATTGCACGTTTTATAAACTTATATTTTTAAATGAGATATAATTCTTTTATGCAAATTAAAAAAAAATGCTTTGGTATATGTCTCTTTATATAAGTTCACATTTTTACATTAGATGAAATTCTTTTAGGGCTTAATTGTATAACTGAATAGAATTAACACAGGAATGATCATTCCTAGGATTGATATTGATCAAGGAATGAAATGCAATTATTATTACTAATTATTGTTATTTTATGTATATCATTAATAATATATTACTGGAAGAATTATTATTATTATTAATATATTCATATCATTGTTGATTATATTTTTTATTATTTATAATATAAATATATGATTTGTATAAGATACTGTCTTTATTTTTAACTACGATAATACTATAATTTTAGTTGTTAAAAAGCCTTATTATTATATTAATAAATAATAATGTGTTTTACATTATAGAAAAAATAATTTTATAGTCGAAAATGATAACATTATAATTTATATTATTTAAAAATAATATTATTTTAACTTACTCCCACTCTCTAGAAGTGGAGATTTTATAACCGCTCACTCTCTATATGGTCATTTGGTGGTATTATGTATGATTTCTTCGCATTTAATTTTCCTATATAAGTCTCCTTTATAATCTAAGATGTCTACAGTAAATATTTATTTTCTTTGATCAAAGATTTCATAAAAATTGAATTCCAAAGAATTAAAGGTTTATACACTATGTATTACATACGTATTTAATTATATTACTACTTCCGTTTCATTTTTATTCATTTAAATTGCATTATTGAAGCTATCATTATTATAATACTCCCTCCGTCCCATGAATGTTTTCATAGTAGTTCTAGGCACGCTTACCAAGGAAAAGTGAGTTTGTGAGTGTAAAGTTAAATAATAAAATGAGAAAAAATGTATTTTGTTGACTTTTGTGAGTGTAAAAAGTTTTCTTTTTAGGTGTGTGAAAGTATTATTTGGACATCCAAATAAGGAAAGTATGAAAGTAATTATGGGACGGAGGGAGTATTATTTTTAACTTTGCAGGTTTTATGACTACTCCAAGCAATCAATCAACTCACAAAAGCATTTCATCTTCTTCATCTGAAAATCAAAATTCTCTCAACCTTCTTGCTTTCATGGCTTCCAAAAATGATTCTCAGAATGTCGAACATAATGTTGGTGCCTCCACGCCAACATATATCACGATCGGATCAATCTCAGTCGAACTCCTACCGTCGTCATCAACCCAGCCGATGTCGTGTCTAATCGGAAACCCTAGCGCGACAGAACACGTCGGTGCTCAGCCTTCCTCATCCAAGCCAACAACTGAAAATGCCCTAAAAATGCTGAAACAAATTTTCCCTACTTCAATCCTGACCATATTGCTTTAAAGTTCAGCCTAGGAACTCCAATGGAGAAAATCTTCGGTGCATATGCTGCAATTCGTTCGCAAACTGACTTACCTCAAATCTTTGTTGGTCATGAACAAATTGACATTGTTGAACTCGAGGCTTTACATGCAAAAGCCCAGGTCATGCCCACTGAAGCTCAGGATGATGAAGAGATGACTGCAGAGGATGACGTCTCCCCTATTTCTAAAAAATTGGGTGAAAGGTACAGAACGTGCGAAGGAAGAGAAATGGTAGTCCCAAGAGGAGAGGTGGAAAGCGAAGGAGATCGTCCAGAACAATGGGCAAGAGGGTGAATTATTCTGAAACAAGAAAGAAGCAAAATAGATTACAGTAGCGTTGCTTCAAAACCCATCCGTGTATTTAAGTCAAGTGATGAAGATACTGATGCTATCATCGAAGAGATAGCAACAACATTGCAAGCAGAGTTTGCAGGTGTACCTGACTCTAATTCTGAGATGAACGTCCCTATTGCTCAGTTTAGACAAGAGCAGAGAACGAAGAAAGGGAAAGAGCCGATGCAGGGTGTTGCTGAAAATATTGTCACACATGAAGCAACATCTGAGGGGGAGTCAGAATCTATTGAAGAGTCTAGTGAAGAATTTGAGCCAGGAGAAACTAAAAGTGGTGATCCTGACGTTGAGGTAATTTCTGAACATTCTTCCAAGTCTGAGTCTGAGGTGGATAGAGATTACAATGATGTAGAAGTAAAAAGTTTAGAACAATTTGAACTAGCTAGAATACTTGTTTGGGAAAGAGTCATCAAGATGGATGATTTTAGAGAATATAATTTGGTTGAATTTTTCAGGGAAAGGTCATGGTTATATGCCCTAGAATTTGCTACACCATATATTTGTGAATGGGTTTATAAATTCTATGCTAACTTGAATGAATATGTGGGTATGACAAACTCTAGACATTATGAGAATGTTTGGTTTAGAGGGGTCAAACTGATGTTCACTCTCCTAAGGGTATTAACAAACTGTTAAAAATCAAATCAATGATAGAACCTGTTGTTGATAACATGGATGAAATGATGAGTGTGCTCACTGGTGGACAATTAGAGACATGGGAAAAGAGGATTTCTTCTGCAAGATTGACAAGTCTTTACTCTGTGCTACATAAGTTATGTGTGTATAATTGGTTATCTTCTTCAAATACTACAATTTTGACAAGGGAACAAGCTGTTTTGATGTTTAAGATTGGCAATCTTAAGAAGTTCAACCTGGGACAGACCATATTCAACAATATTCTATCCTATGTTGGAGATATTCAAGGTAAGAGTTTGTTGCTATATCCTAGTTTGATCTTCAAGTTGCTTGAAGATAAGGAATTTGAAAGGGATCCAAGAAAAGAGACTATAAGCAGTTTTACAGCAAGTTTTGATATTTCAGATGTACTTGTGTCAGGTCCAAAATTGATTTACTATATTAGAATCCATATCAACCTCCAAGAGAATTTGTTCCTACTGATGCCGCTCCAAATGCTGGCACATCCTCTGCCAACGTTAGTCCTAACCATTCTATAACTTTTGTTACTTTGTCTTCTGCTTTTATAATTTCACATATTAATACTCTACAGAAGAACATTACCAGCATTGAACTCACTCTCTCCGAGATGAAAATCAGAAGAAAAAGTTGGAGGAGCTTCTTTCTACTCCAACAGGGGGAGTAGGTGTTGCTGATGTTGGTGATAATGCTGATGCGGAGGAAGAGACAGAGAATGAAGTTGGTCCGAGGAACGGAGTTGTTATTGAGGAGATGTTGCTCCGGTTGATCAAGTAGCTGATGTTGATGTTGTTGTCTAAACTGATGGTGTTGATGTCCAGAATACTGAGGAAAATATTATTGTTCAAAATGTCGGTGAAAATGTTGCCACGGTTGTTGCCGCACCAGAAGGGGAGTGATGAATGAAGAACACATTCTGAGGGGGAGATCTAAGTCTATTTTATTTAATTTTGAAAAATTGTTGATGTCTGAACAATAGTTTCTAGGATTTATATTTCTGTGTTTTGTCCTAAGCACATTGTTTTGGTGCTTAGTGATACAATCTTTAAATTTCTATCATTTATATTTTTGTTCGAATTTTGTTAGCAATGATATGTCATTTGTTTGACGTTGATTTGCGTTATTCTATTATTAACATATTTCTATATGTTCCCACATTAGGTGTGTTGTAGAAGAAAGACCAAATAGGGGGAGATTGTTGATGTTAGCCTAATATTGTGCAATATGTTGCAACATTGTTCGGCAACATCAGAATTTGTCCTTCTCTCCTAAACACTAACTCTGATTATTAGATATTGTCTTTCAATATTTAAACATGCAGGTGGAAGACCAAATCCGAAAAGGTCAAGCGGTTGCATTTTTAGAGTGAGTATTGGAAGACATCATGGGCAGTTATTCAAGCGGTTACACGCTAGTGGAAAGGACGACTCTAGATCCCTCTATCGTGATCTAGAGATTGCTGAGCTTGCATATCACGTTGTCTATAAATAAAGGAGGCAAGGGAAGTACAAATTAAGAGAAGGAAAACACGATTAAAGTCGATACCACACGTCTAGGTCTAGGGTTTCTTTTCTTCACGTTGTTTGAGAGCTTTTCATACTTCACAAAAGTATTTTTTAAGAGCTTTTCACGCTTTTCAATACACAACCTTCTATAGAGTTTGAATATCCTAGAAATAGGTTAGACATACAACTCGATAGATTGTATTTATAACGTATGTTCGCTTGTGTAGATTTCATGTGTCAGATCGGATTTTTTCTTTGTAATCACTATTCTTATTAGTGGATTTTGCCCTCCAGCACTCATACACTATTTATAATGTATGAAAAGTTTTGAATTATGTTTGCAATTTTTGTTTAAGTCTTCCGCTGTGTACATGTTGTCTAAAGTGTTCCAACATTCTTGAAAATATTCTGCAAAACAGAATAAACACACACGCCCCACACCTATCAATTGGCACCAGAGCCTATTCTAGATACACTTATATTAGATCCTGTGTTATTTAATGTGTTTTAGCGTAGTTTTTTTAGCAATTAAATATCTATTAACCCCAACACTTAAGCCTCCTATTTTAGACGGTAGTAATTATGCTTATTGGAAATCTAAAATGAGGATGTACATCAAATCTGTTGATGAACGTGCATAGAGAAGCATTTTGTTCGGGTGGAATCAACCTCAAACTCCAGGTGATGATGACAATGAGTCAAGAATCAAAAGAGAGCTAGATTGGACGAATGAAGAAGTAACCTTAGCAAGTTACAATTCGAAAATGCTCAATGCCATTTTTACATCTACGGATGTATCAATGTTTAAAATTATTTTGAATTGTATCTCTGCAAATGATGCTTGGGATTGATTACAAGAGCATTTTGAAGGATCGGAGTGTGTTCGAAAGATAAAGTTTCGGATGCTAGAGACCAAGTTTGAGAATCTTAGGATGAAGGATGATGAAGACATTTCATCATACAACAAAAGAATCACTGAGATATCCAACGAAACTCATTCACTTGGTGATCCCATATCTAACACAAGGTTAGTAAACAAAATATTATGTACTGTTCCTAAGCGTTTTGATGCTAAAATATGTGTTATAGAAGAAGCAAAAGATACGGATTCTATGAGTTAAAATGAACTTATAAGTATATTGAAAACTTATGAAATGAATTTTACTAAAAAAAAAGAGTATTCAAATTATAAAAAAGTTTTAATTTTCAAAGGTGAATCTTCGTCTAATGCTGAAAAATCTCCATTTATCACTGAAGTAGATTCGGGTACTGATGTTTTTTATTTATGTTCCAATACTTCTGACGACATTGTTCTTTTAAACAAGCAGTTTAACTCTTTTTTAAAGAATAAAGCTAATAGATTAAAAAAATAGAAGTCAACCGAAAGTGGAGATCAATAATACTCAACAAATGTCAAATAAAAAAAATAGGTCTAAACAACCTCGGCAGTTTATTTAAATTCGAGTTTACAAGAGACCTATATGTTTTTAAATGAATGACTATTCTTTATTTTTAGAAGTCACCAACATAAGAATTAATAGAAATAGATTCATGAATAGTGGTTCAATTTCTTTGCGGTTTTGCTATTACATTATACCAATCGGATCTTTAGTGGTATCAAAACAAAAGTCATACTAAAAAAAATATTAATTAATGACACACTTTCTATAAGTTCATAATTTTAGATAGATAAAGACTTATATAAAATGTTTCATGGTGTAAAATATACCAGATATATAAAAATTCATGGATTTTCAACCGGGCCAGGTTATATTTGGGCATTTTTCTCAAAATTTCACACAAACTGGAATTTCAGATTTTCGCTCTCAGGTCTGTTAGAATTCGGGCAAATGTGTGTTATTATTAGACAAATATTTGTTACAATCAGATTAAATGTTATATTTTTTACATGTATATCACTTATTTTTTTAGAAATAATATTTTTTCATACAATGTAAGAGCAAAATGTGTGTTATTATAAGAAAAAATATTACTTTTTTATAAATATATATTTATTTGTGTAGAAACAAATCTTATAATAACACATAAAAAATACTAAAAAGTATGTTATTATATGAATCAATATATTTAACTTTTAAGGGATGATAATTAAATTTTAAAAAAAAAATTGTTCTAAAGAAAAATACATTTTATCCCACAGTAACACATGTTTATAGTAATACAAAGTGGGAGCAAATATGTGTTACTATTAGAGTAAATGTGTGGTACAATCTTATGAAATGTTGTTATTTTGCATATATTTATTTATTTTTAATGGAATAAATAGTTTTTAACATAATATAAGAGCAAAATGTGTGTTATTATAAGAAAAATATTACTTTTTCATAAATATTTATTTATTTATATAAAAATAATTATTTTTATATAACAATGTATATACAATAGTAATAAAAAAAGATACTTTACATAACACACCAAAAAAAAAGATGATATTACATACCACACAAACTTCATGTTATAATTCATACCAAAATTCTCTCTCTCTGAGAATGTAATATGCCTTTGGTGTCTTGTTTTGTGTGTTCTAGAGCCCATTCTGACTAAAAAATGTATTGCTATGAAATAAAATGTATGATTTTAAAATAAGGATTTTTAAGTGTATGATTTTGAAAAGAGGAGTTTTAAATTGCATTATTAGGCAGTTATTCTTATATAGAACTATCTCGTATCATGATGTTATTATGAGGCAATACAAATATTTAGGGATGGCAATGAGACGGGTTCAAATTCAGACCTGCCACGAACCCGCTCCGTACTGGTCAGGTGAGAACCCGGTCAAATGGGTCGCGGGACGAGTTTGGACCCATTTAACCAAAATCCCGTCGGGTCTGGGACGGGTCTTGGTATTAGGTGGACCCGCCTCAAACCCACCCCGTATATATGTATATACATGTTAATTAAATATATATAGTAAATAAATATATTATATTATATATGTATAGTTAAATATATAAATATCAGACTATTAATTAACATATTCATTAAATTATTAGATTAGATATGTTCTTAAAGTCACGAGCTAAGATTGTACAAATTAGGGTTCATTAACGTTTTTTATTATTTTAATTTCAATGAGCAATATATGTATGATTTTATATATATATATAATATGTTGAAATTTGAAATGGATTATTTTTCATATTTATTGTTGTTTAAACCATTCATATTAATATTGATGTTATATTTTAAAATTTAATATGTTTTGTGTAATGCATTTGATATGTATGATTAAAAAAAATAGGCGGGTCGGGGCGGGTAAAACCTGCCGGCTTCGCAGGGTGGGGGGGGTCTCGGGTCCAAAAAAAATTTGGCGGGGCGGGTCCTGGGACAAGTCAAACCCGTCCCAGACCCGCCCCGTTGCAATCTCTACAAATATTATCTTCATTAACACTAACTGTAACATTTTAATAAAATGACAAAAACTTATATAAAAATTTCTACCATAAAAATTTTCAAAATTAAATTTAAAAAATATATAAAGCGACGCGCTACGAATATGGTTAACTTAACTCCATGCAATTGTCTCCGCTAACGTATGTCTGTCTCTACTAACCAGTGTTTTCATAACCGGACCGGTGATCAAACCGGACAAGGCACCGGTTTACGGTTCAACCAGTCCAACCGGTTGGATCGACGGTTCAACCGTTAAAATAATTTATACCTATTTTTTAATATTTTTTATGTTAAATAAAATAAATATCCACTTATAAAATTAAATTAATACAATAGAATCATTTTCCTTTTTTTAAAGATAATTTGATAATGTTATTTACTTAATTCCCTTCCACAATTCATTCAACACTCTGCAGCCACATATAAAAAATTAGAAAGTTGGGCCAAAATTTCATTAATGGCCCATTAAACCTATATCTAAACCTAAAATTTCAGAAACCCTAAAATTTCAGAAACCCACTTATCCACATTGTACTGTCTATTATACTCTTGTAGTCTTGTTATCTTCCTCCACGGATTTTCAGCGGCCAGGCATCGCCGCCTCCTCCACCTCAACCGCCGCCTCCTCCACCTCAACCACCGCCTCCTCCCACGCCTGTGCGCTACATCAGACAGTCTCGCCTCCGCGCTGCCACACGCGACACACCCCCTGCCATCCACGGCCACGCCGCCTCCTCCCACGCCTCGCCCGCCTAGGGGCGCCGAGGTGGTTTGCCGAAAAAATCCGCCTCTTCTCTGGTTAACTGGTTCAACCATTTTGGGCGGTTTTTCCGGTTGAACCGGTTTTTTACCGGTTCAATCCGGTTCAACCCCCAAAACGGTTTTTAAGCATGTTCCGGACCGGTTTCGAGGCCGGTTCCCGGTTCAACCGGTTGAACCGGCCGGTCCGGTCCGGTCCGGTCCGATTTTAAAATCATTGCTACTAACATATGCGAGATCCCAGGATTTAAAGTACTCCCCCATTCAAAAAGTTTTCTCCAATGCAACAGGTCAATGCTATTCAATTTTCTTTCTTTTTTTAAATTACTATTGTGATTTTTTTTAAATCAAATAATATTATGTAAATTTAAAATTTTGTTCTCAATTTATGTTATTTTATGGACAAATGAATGTTACTTTAAAGAAAAATGTATGTTACTTTTTTTATAAAAAAATACATTTTGTCTTTGTGTAACACGCATTATTTCTCATATAGTAACACACATTTGCCCATATAGTAACACTAACTGGAGGGCAAATATGTGTTACTATTAGAGAAATTGTGTGTTACTATCTTATAAGATGTTGTTATTTTACATATATTCATTTATTTTTATAGAATAAATAATTTTTCATATAATGCAAGAGCAAAAATGTGTTACTATAAGAACAAATATTTATTTATTTTTGTAGAAATATTTATTTTTTTCATATAATAACATATGTATTATATGAAACAATATACCTAGATTTAAAGGGATTATGAATAAATTAAGAAACACATATTTATTCTCATAAAAATATATTTTGTCCCTATAGTAACACACATTTGCCCATATAGTAACACAAATTGAGAGACAAATGTGTGTTACTATTAGAGCAAATGTGTGTTACTATCTTATAAGATGTTGTTATTTTTACATATATTAATTTGTTTTTATAGAATAAATAATTTTTCATATAATGGAAGAGCAAAATATGTGTTACTATAACAACGAATGTTGATTATTCACAAATATTTATTTATGTTTATAGAAATAATTATTTTTTCGAATAATAACATATATATTACATGAAACAATATACCTAGATTTAAAGGAATGATGAATAAATTAAGAAACACATATTTATTCTCATAAAAATATATTTTGTCCTTACAGTAACACATGTTTGCCCATATAGTAACACAAACAAATGTGTGTTATTATTAGAGAAAATATATGTACTGTAAAATTAAATATATGTTATTATATGTATAAATATTTATTTATAACATAATATTAAATAAATAGTTTTTATCAATGTAATAATTAAAAAAAACTAAAAAAAAAAGGAGCAAGTACTGTTGGCATGGGCTTAGGTGGGGTGGGAAAGGTATTGTATGTATGGGTGGGGAATGGTATCAGTGTATGGGTGGTAATTCAACAATAGCAACGCGTGCGTCGCTTTTTATTTTATTTTTTATATATTTGAAAATTTATACGGTAGAAATTTATATACAAGTGTTGCTCCAGTAAAATATTTACTCCCTGCATCCCTGTATGGAGTAACACGCATGTTAAGAAAATAAAATTTAGTATGGAGAGTTGATTAAAAAAAATACTTTATTGAATTATGTAAGCGCAAGTTATTTTCTTTTTAAGGTGTGAAATTTATCATGAGACGTTAAAAAAATGTTTGAAATTTAAGTTGGGACGCAGGAAGTATAAAATATATGCATTTTATGTCAAAATTTTGAAAAATGATAATTTCATGTTAAATAAATCACTTCATTATTCAAAATGAAAAATTTTCTCTTTTGTCT
Organism: Prunella vulgaris; assembly: GCA_026898435.1. Taxonomy (NCBI): domain Eukaryota; kingdom Viridiplantae; phylum Streptophyta; class Magnoliopsida; order Lamiales; family Lamiaceae; genus Prunella; species Prunella vulgaris. Next base: position 573,235 of record JAPKLY010000091.1, read on the forward strand.
ATGCATATGCTTTAAAAAAATTAATTAAGTCTTTTATAAGTTAATTTTTTATTGTATAATTTAAAATGATATAAATTGATTTCATTATATAATATTACTATTAAATTAATATTTTTATAATAAACAACTAATATTATATATATATATATATATATATATATGTTTCACAATGAAATTGATCAGTGTATACAATTTGCCTAAAAATTGATGTGTTTGGTGGATTTTCATATTCATTTTTATATTAAAATATACATATATAAATATAAATAAATTTATTAATTACACAATTTTTAAGATGATTTGCACGGTACAAATATATGAAAAATACTAATTGTTAATTTGAAATACAATGAAAATAGTATTCACACTATTCACCAAAAGATTGTTCGCTTTTTTTATTTGTTTGTCTATCAAAAGTGTGCTCATTTTTTTTATTAAATAATTTAAATCAACAATCAATTTATATTTACTCTCAACTCATCACTTAATTACTCAAAATGATATTGTATATATTTACAAATAATAACTTTATTCGTAAATGACACTGTAATATCCCACAACACCCTAATTGAATTTATTTCTTCAAAAGATTATGTACCTAATTAAACAAAAATTCTTATATATATGCATGAATGACATGTATTTTTTCAATAAATATACTAAAAATTGGGTATTGTTAATTATTGTTTTGGTAATTATTGATTAGTACTTGAGTATTATTGATTACTGCTTAGAGTATTATTAATTCAAATACACAATATGTATTAATAAACTCTACTCTCTCTGTCCACCAAATTATTTCTCATTTTTCATTTTTATTTGTCCACAAAATTTTTTCTCATTTCTTTCACACTCACAAATAAAAGCTTGGATCCCACTATACCTTTATTTTTTCTTTACTTTATCCATTGTTTCAATATAATACTAATTTTTATTAAATTTCATGTCACTTCACAAATGGAAAAAAAAATCGGTGGATGGAATGAGTATACTTTTTGCAATTAATTTTCAAAATTCATATGTATATAATACTCTCAATTAAAATAGCACAGTTTCATAAATAGAGAGTGAGCTTTACGAATTCAAATTAAAGCTTATATGAATTCACTTAAAAGAAATTCAGTGGGTCTGGAATTTGCTGACATATGTTCCCACCAAATTTATATAGTTGGGACTTTGGGGTAGGTAGCATGTGAAAGAAACAACGCAATGTGTAATAAAGAATATTAATAATCTATTTGACCACCACGATCACGACAACAATAATAATACAATTAAGTTGTGGCTTAAAAGATATTTAACGACATTTAGTTTAAATATTTTATAAGTTTTAATATCCTATAAGTTATTTTAAAAATTAATAAAATACTATTTTTAAGTAATTTATAAGTTATTGAAGTGTTTGATTAATACAATTTATAAATTTTTGATAATGTATCATACTTTTTTTACACTACATAATAAATGACACTGTACTCACATTTTTTATAAAATTAATGACATAATAAATAAACTGTACTCACATTAAAAATCAATGACATAATAAATATGAGTACAACTTATTTATTATGTTATTAATTTTATGATGTCATAAAAAAATGTGTTGTCATAAGCACTTTTTTGTAGTGTTAAGAAAAATTAATTTTAGTAGAAAATAAATATTTTTTTTATTTTTTAATGTTAAGGTATGGTTTGAAAGTGGTGGCATGGGTGGAGGTGGTGAAAAAATAAATTAGATTATCCCAACTTATTTTTTACAGCTTATAAAATGTAAGGATCTTATTTTTAGATGATAAAAACTTGATTTTGTCAATTATTATTATTATATGTATACATTATCAATATTATGTGTATTCAATACCACTATTAAGAAAAAATTAAGTTTATTTTTTTATCAGCAATAGTACACATAAATAACAGTGAGATTGGTTAATGTAAACTCGAATTTATAAGATCTTCTACACTGATCTTATTTTGTGAAACACGTTAAAATATTTTATATATTCTTAAATAAATTATAAATTATTTTAGAGGGCTAATTAGTTTAACCAAACACTCTTACAGTGATGTCTGAATACGAAAATGATGTCAGGATCACATTGATTTATAAGTTGCACCAAATGAGGCATAATGTGGGCACAACACAACCATCATTGAAGCCACTTTGTTAGCTTAATTGCATCACCTACGAGTTGATATTATTTCTGCTAATAAAATTCCGAGCTATCCTCGAAATTTGGCATGCCATTCCCAATTCATGCAGGCAAAAGTATTGTAATAAAAATTGTCCATTATAAGCTTAACATGAATAAGTTTTAGGGAAAATACATATTTTTGTCATATAAGTTTTGTTGACTTAAGTTTTCGTCCTCTTAAGTTTTGATTTTTTTTTTTCGTCCTTTAATTTATAAAAAATTATGGTTTTCGTCCTCTTAAGTTTTGAATTTTTGTTTTCGTCCTTTAACTTACCAAAAATTATGGTTTTCGTCCTCCAACCGCCTATAACCAGTCATACAACCGGTAATGCACACGTGGATCAATTTTTTCTTTCTTTTTTTAAACAAAATACTAATGTGAGGTATTTGGAGGGAATTGGGTCTTGACAAAATACACTTTTAACCGTAAATTTCCTCTCAAATACCGTCCAATACTTACATCCATAGAATCTTTTGTCCGGATTCATTTTTGAATATGATGTACAAACCGTACAACGAAACCACAATAACACGTAATATTGCGCTCGAAACTCGTTGATTCATACGAATTTCTTGAAGACATCACTTTTCCTTTCCGTACAATGAGTATGCTAAAAAGAATTTAGGCTTTTTGATGTTTTGATTTGGGGATCTTTGTTCCTTTTTTCCCTAATTCTCTCAAGCCCCCATGCCTAGATTTGATCGACTAGGGTTTTGATTTGGGAGAGAATTTACGGTTAATCCTGTATTTTATCAATCAAGACTTAATTCCCTCTAAATACCCCTACGTAGGTATTTCGCTTAAAAAATAGAAAAAATTGATCTACGTGTGTATTACCGGTTGTATGACTGGTTACAGGCGGTTGGAGGACGAAAACCATAATTTTTGGTAAGTTAAAGGACGAAAATAAAAATCCAAAACTTAAGAGGACAAAAACCATAATTTTTTATAAGTTAAAGGACGAAAACAAAAATTCAAAACTTAAGAGGACGAAAACAAAAGTGAACGAAACTTATAGGACAAAAATATATATTTTCCCTAAGTTTTAAAGTATCAAATATATATCCAGGTGTATCAAAAATCTCATCAGATGTATCAAAAGTTGAGGTAAAAAAAATTTATATATTGACTTTAACTTTTGATGCACCTGATGAATATTTTGATAAACTTGACCAGATATTTTAATACATTAAAACAATTTCATGATAAGATTATAATGAACTATTTTCACACAATATCTACTATCCAGCATAAGTAGTTTTTCTAAAAAAGAATTATGTTAAATTTGGGAGTTTACAATTTAAATGAGAAATTATAAAATGGTTCACAAAATTGATACTAATTATAAATTTATTTTGTGCAGAAAAAATATATTTCTGTACAAAAAACTTGTACAGTACAGATATTGTAATCAATTTATAAATATAATCATTTTTTGAACTAATATACAATGTACAAATTAAATAAAAAAAATTATATGAACTTTTAGATTATTTGAAGTTTTATTTTAAGATGAAAAATAATTTATATATATACTAATACATACTTGATGGACATATTTATTCAAATTTATAACATGTTCTTTTACTGTCTACGAAGTCTGAATTTTCAAATTTGATTTTCTCCGTTCCATTTAATTTTTGAATTTGTAAATTCAATTTTCCATCCAAACACACGTTGTATTCTTATTTTACAATTATATATATCTAAAAGATAAACAATCATATCACTACTTTTTACTTATTTAATCACTATTTCCCCTATCTTTTTACATTTACTCATTCTATCTTTTATTAAAATTTAATTATTAATTTTCATTAATAATAATAAAATAATATATTATAACTACTAAAAAATATTAATTTAACAAAAATTATATCCGCCCATACTTCTCCCTCCCAAACCAGCATAAGTTTACTATTCACTTTTATTTTCCCATCCATTTTAATTTTTCATTCAAATTCGTCAAATTTCCCCAAGTCACAGAACAAGAAGACCTAAGGGTTTTCTTGTTACTAAAATAAAAGTTTAAGGACTTATTAGCAGAAAAAAAAAAGTTTAGAATTCTAATACCGAGAGCAATAGCTTAATATCATGATTATACATTTTTCCTACATTATAAACAAATATTCCCAAAAAAGTTTTTAAAAATTTTATTGGAAAAATAAATTTAAAAAATTTTATTTTAACCCTAATTAAAAAGGTGTTATATTTTAATGTAAAAAATGCATAGAATTACATAGTAAAATGTTATTTTATAAAACACATATAATAAGACCATCCACAAAAAGAAAACAAATTTATATAATTAGGACGGTGGAAGTAGTATTTTTTTTTTATCGGTAAATGTTAGTTGTTAGTGGTTAAAAGTTAGTTCACCAAGTCTCCATACACTCATATCTCCAAAACAACCTTATATTTCCCTCCTATTCGTTCCCAAAGGGAATCGAACCCGGGTCACTTACTCAAATGAAGAGCCCTATGTATACTTTTCAAATGTATTATTATATATACTAATTATTTTTACATGTGCGATCGATGATTTTTATTAAATAAAACCATAGTTCTGTTAATATAAATAATTATTTTATAATATACATAAATTTTTAAAATTGCAACGTTAAGTACTAATTCTCATATATACAACTCAGCCTGTCTCAAAAAATTATATAATTCACTACTCATTACTCAATAAAACCTATAAATGCATCTCACTCCACTAATAAATACCCACAAAGACATCTTTCTTTTATTTTTCCACTTATATTGAACAAATTACCCCCATTAAAATCTGTTTAAATACTATAAGTCAATTCACATTAAAAAATTTGAATATTTGACTATATAATATCTTTAGGGACAAAGAGAGTAATTAATTAAATTTTGACATATGTCATAATATGGTTAAGTTTGATGGTGGATCATTGGTTGATTTTTTAAAATTTTGATTCACAAATTACTATTTTTTAAAAATACTCCCCCGTCCGTAGGAATTTTTGCACCCTACGGGACGGCACATTTTTTTAAGAAAAATGTGTTTTATATATAAAGTAGTGACATATGGGTAAATATGTGTATATGTTTGTAAATGTGCACGTAAATCAATGCTTCATTTTTTAGTAATGTGCAAATTTATGTGAGACGTCCATAGAAGGAAAGTGTGCAAATTCCTGTGGAACAAGGAGAGTGTGAGTTTTAATTTCAATATAAAATTTTATCTAAAATCAAATTATTTAAATTATTTTGACTATTTTTTGTATATTATTTTTAAAAAATAAATTTTTTTCTAAAATCAAATAATTAATCAATTGTTTTTTTAAAATTATTCTTGGGACCACCTATATTATTTTTTTAGGAAAAATGTATAAACTGGACACTGAACTTTTGTCTTAAGTACAAATTGGACCCTAAACTATTTTTTGAAATAAATATGCCCTTCAACTTCAAAAAAATTTACGAATTGGACCCTGAACTTTTGTCTCAAATACAAATTGGACCCTAACTATTTTTTGAAACAAATATGCCCTTCAATTTCAAGAAAATGTACAAATTGGACCCTGAACTTTTGTCTCAGGTACAAATCTGACCATAAACTATTTTTTGAAATAAAAAAAATTACAAATAAAATAGTAATTGAAAAACTAAAAAAGTTAATTAAAAATTAGATAAATATTTAAATAATTAAAAAAATTAGAAATAAAATTTTATAAAAATTTGATCAATATTTAAATAATTAAATTAAAATGAATAAAACAAAAAAATTATTAAAATAAATCAATGAAATCTGTAAATAATCCTATTAAATTTTTAACAAGTAGTAAAATAAAATTCAACTAAATCTTTAAAGTTTAAACTAAGAAAGTAATTTTAAAAAATTCAAATTTTAATTCAAGATAAATAAAATTAAAATAAAATTAAAATAAAATTAACGTTTAATTTAATTGTTTATGAAATATAGTTGATTTTAAAAAAAAAATTTAAGTTTAGCCATTTTTTTTTTAAGATTTTGTTGATTTTTTTTATATATTTTTAAATTTTTTAAACTTTTTTTATTTCACTTGATTTATTTAATTTTTTTCAGATTTTGGTTAGGTTTAAATGATCTTATTAAAATACTACCTAATTTAATTATTTTGAAGATTCATTTTATTTTCTCTTATTTTTTTATTGAATTTTAAATTTTAATTTATAATTTAAATAATTTAATTTTTTAATATTTATGAAGTTTTATATTTTTTTAAAATAATATTCTAATTTATATCTAAGACAGAAGTTTAGGGTCGTATTTATACATTTCCCCAAAGTTGAAGAGCATACTTGTTTCAAAAAATAATTTAGAGTCCAATTTGTACATTTTCTAGAAATTGAAGGGCATATTTGTTTCAAAAAATAATTTAAGGTTCAATTTGTATCTGAGACAAAAGTTCAGGATCCAATTTGTACCTTTTTCCATTTTTTTATAGTTTAATCAATAAGATAAAAATTATTTATATTTCATTTTATCAATACTTATAACAAAATAGTTATTTAAAATAACATTTAATACAATCAAACTTTAGAATTATGAAAAATAAAATTCATATTGAATTTCAGTAATATATCTCTTAAAATTCATATTTTTTTATTATATTATGAAAATATTATATACCATAAATCTTAATTCTTACTACTAGTCCGTATAATAGCGAGAACACACTTTGTTTAAAAATAAAATTATTTGTGAGCAGGTTTTATATTTGGGGCAAAATTTCGCATACTATTTGAAATAGTTTTTTAAAATATGAATGCATTAAGATTTTGTTTCATTTATAATATTGTCTAATACAATGTATACTTATGCATAAGATAAAACAATAAAAATATCTTTATCTTTTATTATATACTAATAGAAAGTTTGACTTGCTTAATCTTTTGGATAATTGAAAACACATTCTTATTGATCTGATTACAAATTAAACTTTTATGAATTGTTTGTTGTCATGTGCAGATAATGATACACACCTCATTTTGGTAGAATTCTAAAAAATCTGTCTTAATTTGTCAACTTAAAGAAATGTTGAATATGTATATATACATTGAAATTTAAAAAAAAAAATTTAGAATGAGACACCAAATAAAAATTGAAATATCAACTATTATTCAAATTACTTTATAACTATAAAAATTATGCATAAGTTGAATGAAAATAAAACCGAATACTTTAATATTTAACACAAGAAATAAAAAATTAAAGATTATGCTTTCAAAAAGCTTTTAAAATTTTACCTTTAAAAACTTTTTATATTTTTATAAACTAATACCAATAAATTATCATTAAATCAAATAATAAAGTAAGTTTTCAATTTTTTTCTTATTATTTTGAAAGGAAAAAAATGACAATAAAAATTAGGGAAAATTACAAAATGGTTCACAAAATTGACAAAAATTATAAATTGATTTTGTACAGAAAAAAAAATTAGACTTCTGTGCAGATATTATGAACCAATTTGTAAATATAGTCATTTTTTTGAACCAATATGTAACTCACCCTAAAAATTAATATACCTTTTGGTCAGAAGATTTTTTATTACATAAGTATATAATTATATACGTATATAAATATATATCTATAAATAATGATATAATTTATATAATATTTAAAAATTATAAAAATAATGTAGGTGCTTAGGGTTGAACCAGAAGAAAAAAATCTAGCCACCTAAGCTATATGATGTACTACCTCCGTCCCTCAAAAGTTTGCGATACTTTTGGAGGCACGATTTTTAAGGAAAAATGTAATTAATAGAATATGTATGGTAGAGACTGTAAGTTAAAAATTTTAAAGGTGGAGATTAAAAGAAATATTTTTATTTTAGAAGTGTGCAAACTTTTGTGGGACAACCTAAAAAATATGCAAACTTTTGTGGGACGAAAATAGTAATATATTAACAATTTCAAAATTAAATAAAAATGTGCAATCAAATAATATTTCTTTTGAACATGATACTACAATAGGTAAACAACAACTTAAATTTATACTCCCTCCGTTCCACTATAAGTTGCTCATTTTGTCATTTTCGTCTGTCTCACTATATGTTTCATTTGTTTTTTTATCTTTTTAGGAAATTACTATTTACTTATTATTATTTTCAATACTTTTTACACTATTCTCATAACTTTTTCACTTTTTTCCATCACATCACTTGTACTATATTAATATTTTTATACACTTCTTAATATTCTTGGCCAAAAGATATGAGCGACTTATAAAGAGACGGAAAGAGTATTAAATTAAGCAATGTTACTTAATTACTTTCTACAAGTGCTTCATATTCAGATAGAGATGTTAAACGGGTTGGCCCTAACCCTATAGGGTTGTGGGCATAAACGGTCCCGGGCCTTAGCGGTTCGTTCTTAACGAGCCACTAATACTCGGAACCTAACCTTAACCCTAGCGGTCCGCTGGCTCAGTGTAAAAAAACAAATAAAAAATTTAAAATTTAATATAAAATACAACTAAAGATTTAATAAATAAAATAATCCATAAAATTCACACATCAACAACATAAAGTTCACACATTAATAATATAATTTATAAAGTTCATACATTAACAATATAATCCATAAAGTTCACACATTAAACCTAATTGAAGAACATAAAAATTTAATTTAATTAATATCTAGTTATCTACTATTTTCTATTTTTTATTCTTAGTTAATACTCCCTCCATCCCACTATAAGTTGCTCATTTTGTCATTTTCGTTCCTCCCACTATATGTTGCATATTTGCTCTTTTACATTTTTTAGAAACTATTATTCACTTCTTTATTATTATTTTCACTTATACTTTTTCACTTTTTTCATCACATCACTTATAATTTTTCACTTTTACCTTAATTCGTGCGCCCAAAAGTAACGAGCAACTTATACCGGGATGGAGGGAGTAACAAATTAGTAAATTAATAATTAATATTAGTAATAAGTTAATTAATAAACATGTTAACTAGTTATAAATTATAAAACAAATGTAAGTATAAAATATTAATGACTTAATGTATACAAGTTTACAAATTACAACAGTGAGAAAATCAAGCCTCACTTTCCAATTTATATTATATAATTAATTTAATAAAAATAAAATCGGACTACCGGGCCAGCCCGAAAAATCGGCGGGCTAACCCGTTTAACCCGCGGGCTAACTGGTCCGGGCCAAAAAGGCCCAATTTTATACGGATTATCATATACTCGGACATAACCCTATAAATTACAGAGTTAAACGACCAGCATGTCAGCCTACGGCCCGTTTAACATCTCTATATTTAGACCTCATTATTAGTTTCAAGAAAATTGAAGCAGATCGCGGGGACAAGCTCAAGTACAAGAGAGGGGTCATGGATTGTGCTGAGAGAAGTTGGACTTTTTAATCCTCGTTTGAAATGCTAGTTTTACCACAAAAATCTACTTAGAGACTTACCCTTGATGATTGTGCGAGGTACATAGTCATTAAAAATCTTCAAGCAACCATTTGAGAAGACGGCCACAGGTATCTAGTCAGTGCAGTTAGGGGTGTAAATGAGTCAAGTCGGCTCGCAATCTACTCGTGCTCAACTCGTAAAAAGATCGAAATCGACTCGAACCAAATCGAGTCGAGCTCGAGCTCGAGCTACTCGAGTAGCTGTCAAGTTCGAGTTCGAATTTATAAATACTTGGCTCAAGAGGCTCGCGAGCCTAATCGAGCTTGCACAATATTTAATATGTTTTATTATTTTTAATATATAAATAAAGTAATCGAGCTCGAGTCGAGTCGAGCTTTAATTTTAGAAAAAAAAAGAGCTAAAATATATTTAATATTTTATTTTATTTAAATAATAAAATTATCGAATCGAGTCGAGCCGAGTTCGAGTTTGTCGAGTTCTTAATCGAGTCGAGCTCGAGCTAAAAAAATCAAGCTCGATCTAGTTCGAGTCGAGTTTCGAGCTTCGAGTATTGCTTTCGAGTCGAGTTTCGAGCTCAGCACTACTCGACTCGACTCGACTCATTTACACCCCTAAGTGCAGTACTAGTCATTAAGCCTTCAACCCTATGTTACAAAGGTGAGGGGATAATACAATACAAGTGCGATGACGACAAGATACAGCTTCCGCGATACAAATTTTCAAAAAATTTAGGGTGTAATTTGTTGAGAATAAATTTATTTATTTATATTTTATTATATATAATACTTAAAAAATATTATAATTTTAAATTATCATAAATCAAATGTGGGGATACGAGTACGGGGTGATAAAATACAGGTTTGGGGAAATTTTCAAAAAAACTAGGGTGTAATTCATCGATAATACCTAAAATATATTATAATTTTAAATTATTATAAATCAAATGTATGTAATTCATATTTTCTCCCACCCTAAACATAAGTATATTCAATAAATTTAAGATAATTTTATAAAAAAAAATCAATTCAAGTTTCATTAGTTCAATGTATAAGTTATAATTGTGAATTCAATCTATATAAGTGTGACATTATCAATTTAAATTATATGACATAATAAATATCAACCAAATAACACATTAATACTTAGTAAGTAGTATTCAAAGAGCGAATTCGAGAATCTGTTAGTTGATCAACAAAACATATATAATGACTTCTTAGATCATCCCTTTTTCCAGATGTTCAAGACAGTGACCTCATCTTACCTTTACTGCATTGAATTTTCCATTCTCAAAGGGGACGTAGATGTAATAAAGATGATCAGAAAAAAGCGAAAAAATGTTCGAACAATTCTTATGCAAATTTAAATTCCACATGTAGTTTAGATTTTCAAATTCTAGTGGTCAACGAAGTCATCCTAGATCCTAGAGGGCAAAAGAGAACACCTCCGATTGAAGATCTTGAGCGAATTCCTGTTGATAAGTCTCGAGTTGACTTGAAAGTAACAATTTGATAAATTTTCTCAAATAGAATACCAAAGTGTTTGCCTAGTCACATAAAAATATGGTCCGGATTGAACCAAAGCATGTGTGCCACCATCTGAAGATTTATTCGAAAAGAAAGTCGATCTCTTAGAAATGAAGAAAAATCAGACCTGAGAAGTATGCGGCTCTTGTCGAGGAGGTAAAAAATTTACTCGATAACGAGTTAATTAAGCAAGCAGAGGATGAACCTCAGTGGATAACAAATGTTGTGCTCATCAAGAAGACGAATGGAAATTGGAGATTATGCATAGATTTTACTAATCTCTATGCTACACATCCGAATGGAAATTGGAGATTATGCATAGATTTTACTAATCTCTATGCTACACATCGATCATTTGGTTGATAACACAGTCGGATACGGAATGATATTCTCTATAAACGCATTCACTGGATGCCATCAAATCCCAATAGCTAAGGAAGACATCAAACACACATTGTTCCTTACTGAAAAGGACGTCTACATCTGGAAGAGAATGTCTTTCAGTTTAAAAAGGTTGGGGCAACATATCAAAGAGTGGTAAAAGATGTTTGATGGTCAAATTGGAAAGACTATAGAGGTCAAAACTCTAATAAAAAAAGACTTGTCTCAAAGACCTCAAGAAAACATTCTCCATCCTTAGAGAATATGATATGAAGCTCAACCCTAAAAGGTGTCGCTTTAAAATTAGGTCTGAGAAGTTCTTTGGACATATCGTCAGCCAATGGGGCATTGAGGGAAACCCAGAACATATCAAGGCCATGCTCTACATGCAAGAGCCGAGCAATATCAAAGAAGTACAATGTCTTACTAGTTGTCTCACTTCTCTAAACCGCTTGATATCTCATTTGTGGGACAAGAGCGAACTAGTTTTTGCAACAATCAAAGATAAGAAATTTTCATGTGGGAAGGAAAGACAACAAGCTTTTCGTAAGCACAACGAGTATCATCCCCACGGGAGGTTATACGCTGATAGTTCAGCAACTAGCACAAGTTTAGGGATAAGGATTGTGCTCAACGGTCCCAACAACCAGTGTTTTACAAACGCGTTTTGCTTTGATTTCCTTGCAACTAGTAATGTGGTCGAAATACAAAGCATTTGCAGGAGGTCTCGAATTAGCTATAGCCATCAGAGCACAACAACTTCACATTTTTATGGACTCTTCCCTTGTGATCAACCAACTAAAAGTCGAGGATTAGCACTTTTCATTCTCAAATGCAGCTAATAGGAACAAACTCTAAATAAATCCTTTGAGATTTACACAATAAAATATGTAGGGATTTCAAATTGGAACACAATCAAGAAACATGCTGGGAGTTTTGGTCGTAATGCATCATACTATTCTACAGAGGAATGGTAAACTTAGGTTTATAAAGACCTATCTCTCAACTCATGCTTTGTTTTTGCAAAATTTTCTAATTGGGTTTACATTGTACAATTAGACAGATTCACTCTCGCAATTAGGCTGCTAATTCTTAAAGGACAACAATCCTCTTCTTTTTAAAAAATTTAAAATCAATTCTAGTTTAAAATTTTGAATAACGATTTTATAAAGTTGTCACCACCACAATATACTTCTATTAACACACTAATCAAAAAATAAAACAGGCACTGATGGGTATCATTAAGCAGCATATGTTATTGTTAACAGGAAATCCCAGACATCAAAGTGGAGCAAATAGTAATAATAATATTATTATTATTAATGAAAAAAATGTACTAACCTAATAATCAAGGAAGTTGCAAAAGGGTCAAGTGCAAATGAGGCAGCGCATCAACCCATTCTCATTGCAATCGCTGCACCTGACCTTCCCCTGCTTTCCTTCCACCTCTGCCGCCGTCTTACAGCTCCCGTTGCACCGGAAACACGGTCGGAACCTCGCACCACCGCACCCTTCACACACATACCCTTCTCTGGCTCTACGCAACCCCTTTAGCAATTCACTCAAAAGCCCCTCCTCCACCATTCTCATCACCTCCTCGAAACCCCCTATGTACCTCCCTTTAACAAACACTCTAGGTGGGATCAAGGCTTCCGTTTCTCTGTTCTTCATCAATTCCTTTAGTTCATCCCTAAACCCTCTATCCATTGACATATCTCTCTCGTGGATGAATACCCCCGCTCTCTCAATCGCGGATCTGACAGCATTGCACTCGTCAAAAGTCTTCCTCACTCCCCTCAACGACGTCGTGTATATCACCACTTTGTTCTCCCCATTCGGAGGGCAAATCGATCCAAAGGACTGAATATTCGGGCTTAAATTCTCCTCGTTCCCCTGCGAATGAATCAAAGGCGAAGGTGATAAACGGAAACTGGGGATGTGATCCGCATCCAGGCCCGACATTAGGTCCCATGAATTAATGCTCTCAAGGGGCTGGTATCTGAGGGACCGGGGTTCGGATAACGGACTGGGAAAGAGAGATCCGAGAGTGACTCGGGGTGGCGTCGGAGTGGCGGGGTAGGTCGGAGAAGGCTGCGGGGGCGGAGGATCGAGGGATAATAAACCGTAAGTGGTGGAGGTGAGGGAGACGATGTGGTGGCTGAAAACGGCGGAGGCACCAATCTGGGAGAAGTCTTCGTCCTGATTAAGCAATGTGGATGAGACGCAACCCCCCATTGTTGAGTGTGTGAATGAGGAAGGAGACAAAAGAATCGATTCATTCAATTTCAAATTTCTGGGGAAGTAAACCCTGAACGTGGTTGCACTGCCATAGCCAATTGTTTTAGCGCTCAAATGTTTGCTTGAATTTGAATAAATTTTACTCTACTTTCGCCTTGGGATTGCAGCCTCTCCTCCAACTCACTAAATTCCGTTTTGCGTAAATAAGGCCCTTTTTTTTTTCTTTTTTCTTTTTTAAGGTGAGGGTTTCATGAGAATATTATGATGTTGATTATGAACACAATACTAATTTTTATGAATAAAATTATTACACACATTATCGATAAATAATTACTTCTTCCGTCTCAGAGGTGTTTTCACCTTTAGGATGACACAACTTTTAAGAAAAGTAAAGTGTTATGTAAAGTTATATTATTAAAATAATGAGATTAGTTGAATTGTGAGGATAAAGTTAAAGTAATAGTTTCCATTTATAAGGTGTGAAAACAATTGTGAGACGGACGAAAAAGGAAAGTATGAAGCAATTATGGGACGGAGGGAGTACTTTCTTTATAAATTAATTTCACAATACTCGTAATAACTTTTGCTGTATTAAAAAATAATAATAATAACGGTAAAGATTTCTGTCCAAAATTTGGACGTCCATAATCTTTAATATACTTTAATTAAATGAAAAATAATTAATTAATTACATTAATAACCATGTCATTAGTGGCGGCATAATTCCCGCCTAATTATGCTTAAGGCGGGCTGATTCCCTCCATCCAAATTATGGCGGGTTAATTTCCTCCAACAAGTTTTTATTTTTTCAATGTCATTAGAATTAAATTTCTCGTAATCTGCATAAGTAGTCAAAAAATTTAGAAAGATATATATATATATATATATAGTCAGAAATGACATATGTATATATATATATATATATATAGAGACCGATTATTTAGGAAATGATAGGTGAAGACTAATTCAAAATTTTAAAAATTTTATTATTTTGACTTTTAATAAATTTAATTTACCTAAATTACTAATTTTAAAATAGGGTGGTTATTTAGTAAGTGATTAATGAAGAATACTAATTTAAAATTGTCGGTTATTAGGTGATTGGGGGGAGACGTGATTAATTAGTAATTTGAGGTTATTTAGTAATTGATTATGGAAGACTAATTTTAAATTTTAAAATAAAATTTATTTTTTTGACTTTTAATAAATTTAATTTGCCTAAATTACTAAATTAAGATTTAAAATAGGATGATAATTTACTATTGATTAATAGGGAATACTAATTTAAAACTGTCGGTTATTTAGGTGATTAGGGAAGACTTGATTAATTAGTAATTGAAGGTTATTTAGTAATTGATTGGGAAGAAGAAGACTAATTCAAAATTTTGAATAAGATTTGATTAGTAATTATCTATTAAGTGGGAAGTGATAGTGTATGAATTCGGGAAGGTATATATTAAGGGAAGACTTAAGTCATAATTTTTTAGAACATGTAACAAATGGTTAATTAATTAATTATTTATAAGATCGTGTAAACTTAGCATATTAATTTTTTAAGTAATTAGAACGTTTTAATTTATCATATAAATCTAGGGTTTTGTCTATATTAAAACTCAATATGATTTATTATTTTAAAAAATACATTTGAACCGGTTAATTTAATAAAAATTATATATTTTTAAATTGAAATTTTTATTTTTAAATTGAATTCTGTGTACAATTTTTTCAAATGATTTTTTTTTATAATTAATTACATCGTATTACTTTTTTATTATAATTAATTATGTCATATTATTTTTTTGGAACTAGATCTTGTGAATAGAATTTTTTTTTCTTTGTGGATAAAATACAATGTAATTATTCATGATGGTGTGTGATTATCAATTGGATTAGTGATTTAGTGATTCTATTTACAAGTATTGATGTTGGGATCCTAATAATATAACTATTTTGTGAGGATGGTATTAGAAACTACTCAGTCTAGTATTACATACTATTAGATTATTTCCTAGTACCATCATCATAAAAGAGTAATACTATTAGGTTATTTCCTTAATTTTTAGTTTTAAATTACTACTAAAAATAAAAGTTTTGCAAGATATTATCTATTTTAGTTTTAAATTACTAGATTAGATATAAAAAAACAAAATTAGTTCAAATAAATACACTTGTTGTACGAAAAGATTACTCGTTGTGTTACATGTTAGTTGAAATTGTACTTGTGATACTTATAGTAGTCATATCCACTTGTAGTACTCACACATCCTAATGTTTACCAAAACTCCATGTTATGATAAATTTAGTGATTTGGTGTGTGATTATCAATTTGATTAATGATTTAGTGATTCTATTTACAAGTATTGATATTGGGATCCTAATTGTATCACTCTTTTGTGTGGATGATATTAGGAACTACTCAGTCTAGTATTACATACTATTAGGTTATTTCCTAGTACCATCCTCACAAAAGAGTAATACTATTAGGTTATTTCATAATATTTCCTTGAATTACTAATCTTTATAGTGTGAAACACTTAAACAATATAAATATCACTTATACATCATTGTTATTATTATTCTTAAGATATATTACAAAGATATAGACCTTATATCAACTTATATTTAAGTAGTATCAATATTAGTACTATAAAGTGCTAGTGTACTATTGATAGTGGTACTAATGTTCATTCTAATTGAATTTCTAATATTTTTAGTGTGAAATACTTAAACACTATAAATATCACTCTTCTACTTGATTTGTAATGCAGATGGTTGTAATGCATTTTTTATTTATTTAAGTGAATGTGTGCCTTGTATGAATCGGATTTAATTTCCGATCATACACTATCTATCCTATTTCAATATAAGTCAAATTTTAGTATTTCATTAAAGTATTTTTTAGTATCTACAGTAATTAGTAACACTAATAGTTTTATTCTACTACTACTAATAATAATTAATTAATCAATATGGACTTAAATTTTAATATTTCCTTCATAATATATAAATATAAAATATGGAAAGAAATATAAAATACGAAATATACTAATCTAAATTCATTCATAATATATAAATATATCATAATACACTAATCTAAATTCATTCATAATATATAAATATACCATAATATACTAATCTAATCTTAATATTATATAAAGACGAAGTTCTGAAATCAACCAAAATGCTCGATTTCGAATTTCCTCCATTCTCATTCATTCTGGCATTAAGAATTAATCTCGACCTTATAATTTAAGTGTTTTAATCTTGAACGTACATTTTATATTTTATAAATATATATATATATATATATATATATCTTATAAATATATTCATAATATCAAATCATATATATAATTTTTTAATCTTAACCGTTCATCTTAATTTCTATACTTCTATAAATTTCAACTCCATAAACATTATTGTTCTCATCTTTTAACCTTATTTTTGTGTGCGTCTCTTGCTTTCTCTTATTTCTCTTCGTCGTATTCTAATATTCAAATTTTTATTTTTTCTGCAGGTTCATATTTCACATTTAATAATCTGGTGAAATAATATTTTTTTCTAAAGCTACACAGCTTCCGTGGTTTTCTTTTGGAGGTAACGTTTAGTAGCTATAATTGCAGATTTATTTGATTTAAAATTTTGATGTTTGAATTGCAGATTTATTTTAGAGCATAATATTGTGTATGCGTTATCCATGTGTATATAATTTTAATTTTATGATATTTGAATTGTTTATTTGTCTTTTTAATATATTTTTTTCATGTTTTTAATAGTTAAAATTTTGATATTTGATTTTTTTTTTCTATTGCCACACAATTTTCATGGTTTTTTTAGGTGATATTTAATTACTACAATTGCAGATCTATTTGATTTAAATTTTTTATGTTTGAATTGTTTATTTATTCTCTTAATATTTTTTTCATGTTTTAATATTATGATATTGTTTTTTTATATTCAGTTTTAATTGCAGGTTCGAATTAAAATCATTGTTTCTGTGTCATACATACCGTAAGCTATTTATAATTCTAGAACCAAAGATGTTATAAAAATAATATTGTGTATGCGTTGTGAATGTGTACATATTTTTTAAGTACTTAATTTATATACCGCAATATTGTTTATGTGTTGTGCATGTATAAATCATTGATACACGTATATGTTACATTCAAGAAACCAGACACGCAAATATATATATATATATATATATATATATATATATATATATATTATAACTCATTAATACATGTGTATATAAACTCAATAAATTTTATAAAATATTTTGTTCTTGATTATTTTAATAACATTTTTTTATATATTCTTAATTTTCTTTATCATACCCATATAATAATAAAAATTTATATTATAAAATATTATGTTATTGATTTTTTTAATCATATATTTTAATATGTTCTTGATTTTCTTTTAACATACCTATATAATAATAAAAATTTATATTATAAAATATTATGTTCTTGATTTTTTTAATCATATATTTTGATATGTTTTTTATTTTCTTTTAACATACTTATATAATAATAAACTTTTAGAAATAATCATAGATTGGTACAAAGATAATACATTATTTTCAAATAGATACAAAATTTAATTATTGTATGAATAATATAACCTCAAATTATATTTTAATATTGTGTGAATACAAAAGCAATACACTATTTTCATATTTTAAATATTATGTGAATAAGATAACCTCAAATTATATAAGTATAGATTTATATAATCGAATAAATTTATATATAAATATACAAGAAACCAAAATTTATTAATTCACATAATATAATCTATATTAAAAATATTTTTTAATAATCCCGCATAATACGCGGGTTTACGTACTAGTTCATAATATAAAATTCAAAAAATATACTCACTTAATATATCATAATTTGAAATATAAATATGAATATGTTTCTTTAACGAACAATTATTTATAATTCTCAAGCCTAAAATATCTAAATTTTGGTTTTTGATTACTAAGTATGTAGATACTTTTATATAATCAATGGCAATCCACACATATTACATGTATAAATATTAATATATATATATATATATATATATATTTATAGATAAATATGAATATATTTCTTTAACTAATAGTTATTCATAATTCTCAAGCCTAAAATATCTCAATTTTGGTTTTTGAACACTAAGTCAAATTCTAAACCCACGTTGATCACTTGATAATTCTATGCTAATAAAATATACACTAAATTTCTACTAAATAGCTAGCACAACTAAAATTTATTGTATTGTATATATATATTATGTATATAAATATTAAAATGTATTGTAATGTATGTATGTATATATATTATATAAATATTATAATTATATGTAGATACTTTTATATAATTATTCGGCAATCAATATATATTATATGTATAAATATTAAATATATATATATATATATTTATAGATAAATATGAATATATTTCTTTGACTAACAGTTATTAATAATTCTCAAGCTTCAAATATCTCAATTTTGGTTTTTGATTACTAAGTCAAATTCTAGTAGTGAGTTGGTTAATTAATAGCAGTGGAGTTCAACAATGGAGAAGAAAAGTGTTGATATGGCGAACTAACACTATCGACATGGGGCAATTACGCAAGGCTTAGAAGGTCGCCAGGGCCCACCCAGAGCAGGGACGACTTAGCTACGTAGCTCGCCCAAAAGAGCTAACCTCTGTCGTTACCGGAGCTCGCCCGGAGCTCGCCCCATGTCCCCCTGTGGGCCTCACCGAGTTCCACCACCATGTAGCATCCGTAAGCCATGCAAGGCATTGAAGCTCGCCCCGGAGCTCGCCGAGTCACTTAAACTCATCTCCGAGCTCGCCCGTGAGCTCGCCTGTTAGCCTACTAGATCCCGATGGTTGTACTCTTTTTCCCTCCGTCCGGTTTATCCACGAGGGTGGTTTACGGCGAGGTTTTTAATGAGGCCCATCTAGTCTAAGGCATAGTAGTAGGACGAGGCACAACATAGGTAGCAGTGTAAGGGACCAGGACGAGGGTTACAGACCCTCGTCAACACCGGAAGCCATATAGGCTCGTAAGGTGTCATCTCGCACCCACACACCTATAAATAAGACCTCTCTTGTACTATTCCAGGAATTTTTGCACACAATTCTGAAAATCAATACAACTCCCATTACAATATTTCTCTCTCTAAGCTCTCTACTCTCCCTCCTCATATTACATCCAAGAACACAAATTCTTGGATTATTGTTTGATATGATTAATATGTTATAACTAGCCACATAACTAACGCGATTAACAAATTCTATCAACAAAAAGAAAGGACGACGAAAATGGAGGAAGAAAAGAAAGAAGAAAGGAAGACGAAAATGGAGGAAGAAGTTGGAGTGAAAATAGGAGTAATTGGTTTGGTGGAAAATATCAAATGAAGAGAAAAAAATAATTATTAAATGGAAAGAGAGGAAGTCAACATTTGAATTTGAAATCAAATTCAAAATTTGGGCAAAAATTTTCATTTGACATACGGGTTATATTGGAAATATAACACCACCCTAATAATAAATTGGATGTAAGAGTAGTATTTATTTTTAGCATTAATAGCACTTCTAATTTGTCAGAGTTTTTTTAATAATTTAAAATTTTGATATCTTTTCAATAGAAAGAACTGTTTGATACATTAATATAAGGGATTATAGTTTTATAAGCCCAATAAGTTGACACCAATTTGATTTTGGTCCCAATCAATTGCTCATTTTGATTTTGGTCCTATAAATTTAAAAATATTTTGAAATTGGTCATATTACCTGTGATAACAGGTTGCACAACCGGTCAATGATTATATAATTATTTGTTTGACTTTTTATTACAAGTGGCATTGATGATTGAGTCTTAATATATGTGGGGCAATACTTATTTAAATAATTTCTTACAATTATTTTTAAAAAATTCAAAATATAAAAAATTGTTAAAAAAATTAGAATATTTTCAAATTAGATCAGATTTTAAAAGTTAACCCGACAACATGTTCTTTGTTAATAATAATATATAAATAAAATAATCTCAATATTAATCAAGGATCATTTTTAGAAATTTACTATTTATATTTAAAATTTTAAAATTTATAAAAAATACTAATCTCAAATAAAAAAATATAATACAAATAAGCTATAGAAAAATAATTAGTTGATTTAAAAAATCAAATAAATTAAAAATGTTAAACAAATCAATAATAAAAAATTAACTTAATATATTTTATTGTTTATTGGTTTGTTTGTTTAACATTTTTTGATTTATTTGATTTTTTATTAATTTAATTCTTTTATTATTTATTTGTTTAACAATTTTTAATTAAGTTATTAAATTTATATATTTAGTATTTTTTATAAATTAACTTAATAAATAATAAAAGAATTTATTTATTAAATAACATTGTTGACGGGAGAGCTACGTGAGAAGGATTAGAGGATTAAGCGACCTAAGACTGGAAGGTCACCAACATACCTCGGGAGGGGGGTCGAGAGGCCGATCTCAGCCATCCTGCGAAGAAAGGAGCTCGCTAAGGCGCCTAGCCCCACCTGGGAAAGGAGGTCGGCAAGAGAGCTCGCCGAGGTCTCGAGACCCGCTCACCTTCACGCGGTCCTATGGACACAAGGCGTCAAAGCTCGCCCTGGAGCTCGCCTTGAAGCTCGCCTAAGAGCTCGCCCCGTAGCCTGCTAAATCCCGATGGTTGCGCTCTTTTTTCCTCCGTCCGGTTTGTCTACAAGGGTGGTTTACGGCGAGGTTTTTAACGAGGCCCATCTAGTCTAACGCATAGTAGTAGGACGAGGCACGGTATGGGGAGCAGTGTGAGGGACTAAGACGAAGGTGTGGAACCTTCGTCAACACCAGAAGCCAAATAGGCTCGTAAGGTGCCACCTCACTCTCACACACCTATAAATAAGATCTCTCTTGTAACTATTACACAATTCAATCCCAATTAATACATTCCAATCACAATACTTTCTCTCTCTAAGCTCTCATCTCTCTCTATATTATATCCAAGAACACGAAACCCTTCGATTATTGTTTGGTAGAATTAATCCGACATAACTAGCCACATAAACAAACATCGTTAGTAAATTTTATCAACAAACATAAATTAAGTTAACAAATAAATAATAAAAGAATTAACTTAATAAATAATACTAAAAATAAATAAATTTTTAGAAATAATACTTGATTAATAAATAATACTAAAAATAAATAAATAAATAAGCAAAGAATTAATTTACTATATTTTATTATTTATTTAGTTGAGGAGGAGGATTATAAGATGAAAAGAGAGTAATAAAATATAATAATTATATATTATCATATTTAGAAAAATAATATTATATATATATATTTAATCTCTTTATCCATATTATAATTACTATATATTTCCAATTAAAAAAATTCTTCTTCTGATTAAAAAAATTCTAAACCATGCACTAACTAATGTGTCATCAAAGAAAGACGTACACACTTGAGTTTTTAGCTCTTTATGAATTAAATCATAAGTTTTCAAATGTAAACAAATACGATTTTTACAATTATACCCAATCCGTATTTATATTTTAAAAAAAATCTATTCTCATTTACTTTATATAAAAAATATTATTTTATTATTATCTCCAAAAATAATTATTTTATTTATAAATGAATTTTACATTTTTATAATATTTTTTTTTTTAAAGTCACGTCCATTTCGTTAAGAATTAAATTATTGCCCGGAAGGAGTAATATATTATCTTTGTTTAGTATTTTTTATAAATTTCAAAATTTTAAATATAAGTAGTAAATTTCTAATAATAATTTTTAATTAATATTGAGATTATTTTATTTATATATTATTATTAATAAAGCACATGTTGCCGATTTAATTTTTAGATAATTGTATAATACTGAGATTATTTTATTTATATATTATGAATTTTTTTTAACAATTTTTGATAATTTGAATTTTTAAAAAATAATTATAAGAAATTATTTAAATAAATATTGCCCCAGACATTAAGATTCAATTATCAATGTCACTTGTAATAAAAAGTCAAACAAAGATGTGCAACCTGCTATTACAGGTAATAAGACTAATTTCAAAATATTTTTAAATTTATAGGACCAAAATCAAAATAAGCAATTGGTTGGGACCAAAATCAAATTGGTGTCAACTTATTGGGCATATAAAACTATAATCCCTTAATATAACTAATGAAATATATATATGAATTATTTATTTTTAATATACATATACTAAATTTATTGATTTAAAAAAGTTAATTAATAAAATATTAATTTATTGATATATAAATTTTATTGAATTAATAAAATTTTATGATCTCAAAATTATTAGTTTTTAATTTTTATTAATTTATCAATATATTAATATTTATATAAATTAATAAATTTTAATAGTTCGAAGGTTATTAATTTATTGAGGTTTTACATAATTTGTTTTCATCTCTAAAAAGAAACAAAAGGTTTGGAATAATTTGCCTCTTTCCCCCTTTTAAATTCTGTGGCAGATTGAGCAGCGTTCGTTTGAATCTATCATCACTCCAAACTGGAAGAGCGGGTGATTTGAAAATTATTGTTGGGATATTTTGGCGATTCATGGCGCCGCCGGATTTGCGCCGACCATTCAAACGCGCGGCAATCTCCGACCAGCAGAGGCGGCGAGAGCTGTCCTTGCAACGGCAGGCCCAAAACCGCCGCGATGCTCAGCATCAGGCCCGATGTTTGGCTCAGACTATTCTATCACTTCAGAGTGATTCCTCAGCACCCGAGCTTGAATTTGAAAGTGTGCCAGTGGTAGAAGTTGAAACCATCGCCCATGCCGAAGAACAGGCCCAAGAATTTGATGTTCGGCAGGCTGCCCATCTAAGAGGGCCCGAAGCCCGGAGATGGTTCGCCAAACAGCTCATGCTACCGGAGTGGATGATCGATGTGCCTGATGGATTAAATACAGACTGGTATGCATCTCTAACCACTTCCCTCTCTATTTGCATCTCCTGAAGGTATGCCATTCTTATTTTTGTTGGCCATGGTTATCTTTTCTTCTGTTGAAAGTTCGGATTCAAATTCAATGTTTTTTTTTTTTTTTTGATTGGAAAAGAAAATTTTATTAAGATCTCTGACAAGAGCAACAATACAGAAACACCAAGTTTATTACATTAAAGTCAATTACTTCTGAAAAATACAAGGATTAGCCGCCCACTTAGTACAAGGATTCAAATTCAATGTTTTCTTTTATAAACCAAATTAAAACTTGCTTATAGTATTCCAGAAGGTGGAAATAAAATAATCAAATACAACAACACTACTCATATCCTATAGTTTCTGGTGCTATATTGTCAATGAGAGCTTGAATTGTGGAAAAGGAGACGCCTATATCACATGTTTGAAGAATCTATGCTTTAAGTTGTTGATTAACAAGACTGATGTTAAGCCTTACTTTTAAGCATTGTTAGTAATACATTTATGAAGCCATAAGAGCAGATTAATGAAAAAGTTAGCTAGGAAGTTGGTGTTACTGATTTATGCCATATAATCTGGAAAATATTATCCAATTTTGCCACATTTCAGGTATGTATGTGCTAGACCAGCTGGAAAACGTTGTTTTGTGGTGTCATCTAATGGGACAACCATTAGTAGGTTGCGCAATGGCAGTATGCTGCACCGATTTCCTTCTGCTCTACCCAATGGTGCCAGGGTTAATAACAGCACCCGTTCTGGCCAATCTTATTGTATACTCGACTGCATATTTCATGAGGTAGTAATTTTCCACCCCTTTGTGGCTTCACTTCCTGAATTCTATGAGTTACATCTTTTGCTTTGACTTGCAGCCTGATCAGATATACTATGTAATTGACATGGTGTGCTGGGGGGGAATGTCGATGTATGAATGCACCACTGAGTTCAGGTTTTTCTGGTTCAACAGCAAGCTTGCTGAGACAGGAGCTTGTGATGGTCCTTCGCCTTACCATAAATATAGCTTCAGAACTGTTCTGATGTACAACTGTGACCAGGAAGGTCTTCAAGCGGCTTATATTGGATCAGTGCCATATGTGAAAGATGGTCTGTTGTTCTACAATAAGTAGGTTTCTTTTTGACACTATCTGATAATGTTTTTCATGAGAGCCTTTTGATATCGCAGGGTTGTAAATGCCTAATGGGTTGCATAACTCCTTAAGTTTATACTAATGATATCAACTCATTAGAACTATGACTTTTTGGGCCAGAAAAAATGCTAGTATTTGTGGGCTTTATCTTTATTCACTGTATCTTTGTTGAATAGGGGTCCTAATGTCATGATGCTTTTCTGTAGTGGGTTCTTGTTGAATGCAAATGGCTTATACTGACAGTGCAATAAGCCCCAGGTGCATTGTAGTAGATTTGTAATAGTGTGTTTAGAAATCTTATAACATAAACACATGTAGAAACCAAATTTCTAAACTTTTACCGTGACATACTGCATATTGAACATAAAGTCTGAAGTGGTGTAAAGTTGGATTTGAAACTATTTTCAGATAGCTGTGGCAGTGTTCATGTATGGTTTTCAAATTGAGTATTACTCTTATCAGAGTGTTTATTGTTAAATCTCTCATCCTGAGTGAACTGCAGTTATTTCGCTTTCCCTTTGGACCCAAACCTGTGAATCTTTATTGCTATATCATTACCAGAATAAAAGACCAGGATCTAGGACATGCTAAGATGAAAGACAGCATCAGTAAACTGGAATATACATACTTAATCATTAATTAATGCCATTTAAAAATGATAAAAAGGACTATAAGTCTTAGTTTCTTAAGTTAATTTTTTTCAATTCTTTGATGCCTGAAATAGTGAAATTGCCAGCTAAGTTTTCTGTTTCTTATTTATAAAATAAAAAAATGTAATTGCCAGCTTTTTCCTTGCTTTTACTCTTCTACCTTAAATTGTTAACTTTGCATCATCATTCAGTTTACAGGTCTTCCTCATTGTTCATTAGGACTTTTTCATTCCTTACTGTGCTTAATACTTTCAAACTTAAAATACTTGTTTTTTCTTCTGATTATTTCAGGCATGCACATTATCAACCAGGAAATACCCCTTTGGTATTAGTATGGAAGGACGAGAATTGTAGTCAATATGTTCTTGATACAGACAGTAAGGGACAGGTTCCTGATCAACAACAGGTATATATTAATGCACTTGGGATTAATTTATGGTGAAATCTTTAGGTAGAACTTCTCATCACATCACAAAAAGTTTTCATGTTTCTGTAGTTGCTCCATACCATGAGGATTGAACGTTGAAACGTAGATTTAATCTATTTATAATTCGAAATAAGCCTTCCATAAGGGCAACTTTTGTCGTAAACCTTTATAGTCTATAATATCTGTGTGCAATATATCTCCATAGTTTCCATGTCGATGGAGTGTGTTAGCAAAGAAAAGATGTTAGCATTTACTCATTTACCATCATAATGTTTTCTGAGAGGTTTTCCACGAGTTAAAAGTCACAAAGTAATAATCTTGCAGCAATTAGGTTTCTCGCATTCATGCATAACAAGGACCCTACATAAAATCTCTCAAGAATGCTTCTACAAAATCTGTTAGTGTTTCTTGTAGGCTATGCTAATATATTGCAAGCACAAAGAATTCCCTGTGTGGTTGATGTTTCTTAAAAAATGTAAATGGATCTGTCTTGCTCCAGAACTGATCTTTCACCTTTGAAAAATAATCAGGTAGTATTGGAGCTACTGGATGATGGGCGACTGGCGACATCAGATGATCCAGCTGTTATATTTAGTTCGTTGAATAGTGACTTCATGCACAAGGTTTGATCATTTGTATTTGTTAAACTATTAAATGAAATTGTAATTCTTCTGTGGTTTAAAAAAGTTGACAATTTTCAATCCTGCAAAGGGCAAGATCTAGTTAATTTTTGTATTTAAAAATGATTTTTTTCCAGAAGTTAAATCTGCAAATAGGTTAGTCAAATCCTGTGATTTGATAAAGATTCCAGATGGTGCACATAACCTAGTAATGCAAGTGCAGTGACCCTATCCAGACATAGACTTAATATTTTAGAAAATAGAATTAAGTCAATAAATAAAGAATTCTTTAGTTGATTTTATGAATTATAATTACTTATATTTTTCATACTAGACTAATGAACCAATAATTGAAAGCCATGCCACTACAACAGATCAGTTAATTTGGTTGTAATAGATATCCTATAATTATGGCTCCTTTTATACATTGCATCTCCCAGTTAATCAATGGGAGTTGACGCCTAAGGACAAATTAGTGAAGATGTCTGAAGTCTTGGAGAAAATCAGAAAAGATTGTCATATTATGTGTGGGTTTGTTTGACGATGTTAGATTTTAGTTTATTTTGTGTCATTTGGATTTTACATTTCAGATCTGAGCAAAATGTGAATATTTTTTACCTTAATACTTCTCATATTGAAAAAAAGTGAGTGCATATGTTTAACTTCTTCATGTTCTTTGAAGGGCATTGGTATTGTTGATTGACCGGGTCTCTTAAGAGTTTCAAGATATGTTGCAGTCTTTTTGGAGGTTAATATTTTGTGTGTATATTTCCTAAGGAAAGGAAGATTTTATTATTTATTACTACCTCCGTCCCACAAAAGTTTGCATACTTTTCTTTTTAGTTTGTCCCACAAAAGTTTGTATACTTCCAAAATGGAAATATTCCTTTAAGTCTCCACCCTCAAAATCTCTACCTCACAATCTCCATCCTACATATTCTACTAATTATTAGTTCATTATCTTTTACAATTATGGAAGACCAAAATCTGGAAAAAGAATAATATCTTGATTATTTGCATTCCTTCAAGATGGCTGATGACATGGTATTATCACTGTAAATGTGAGTTGCGTTTTACTTTTTCTATTTCTTTTTCAGTGAAAAAAAAATGGAAGGAAAACTAGCATATCATGGCTAGTTTTATCACCTTGAGATTAGTATCGCATAGATAAATTTGTGCTATATCATTAAAGTAATCAGTAACTGAATTATTCTAAATTTCTAGTTTAGTGTTTCTGTGTTTTGTGTCTTTCGGGAACTTTAATTCTTTATATATTTTACCGCTGGAGAATCTTAATTATTGTTTAATAACATATGCCTTATACATATGCGGCACGTGTACTTATACAGACTTGTATTTACAATATTGCAGATTATTGGTTCACTTAAAACTAATCATATATTGCCACTCAATAAAAACACTGACAACAAGAGATTTACAGTAGTAGAAAATGTCTCTGTGAACATATTATAACAAAATCCCTGAACAGATTTTCATTATCCACACGTTCCCAAATCCTGTCAAAACACATAATCCTAGAACCATCTCATGGAAATGAAACCAACGTCATCCTGATTGATTTAGTACATTTTTCTGTTTCAGTCAGTGCTGCATTTAGTCCTTGAGAACTTTGTTTAATTGATGATTGATCATTGTCAAGTTATTAAATATTAGGGATTTGGTCACATTTCAATTACTTCAGTTAGATTCTTGTTTAAAAGATAATTTTTTGTTTCTGCTCTTCAATTGCTAATGCCGTACTTGGGGTTTTAGAAGGAGTGGAAATTCTAGATTGATTTCTGTTTTCTCTTCTGTTGCTCGCCCTTCCAGTCCATCAATTGTTTGTTCTTTTGGATCTCTATGCAAGGGCAGTTTTCATTTTCATGATGCATTCCTCTTGAGAATTTTTTTTTATTCCGTTCTCCAAATTAGCTTAGTAAAAGATCAGTTGGTAAGAGAATCAGGAATATCCATCATTAGATCTTTCAGTTTCCTCACTGATAGTACTCTATAAAATATTAGTTCCTAAATTGTTCTAATTTCCTCCTAATAGGCTATTTCAGAGCACCTTAGAAGATTTACTTATTTGGCCTAGAAATTCTATATTAACTTCATTTATGCACCACTTGAAGTGACATATTGAACTGTCTCTCATTTTACTGGAGAACAGATTGGATTTACCCTTGCAGTGAGAATAAGCTAGAAGAGATTTTTAGAGTACTATTGATAGAATTATAATGGATGTGGGGTTGCATCTCTGACTAAGAAGGCACTTAAGTGATGGGCAGTAAATAGGGCCGGGTGGCTTCTCGGAAGCCCAACTTAGGTTCATTCTATTCAACAATGATTTTCGTGAACAAATAAAAGTTAATGTAGATATATTCGCTTACATCTTTTCTTTCTCACCAAATGGAGAATTCTGATTGAAAATCTAGAGTTTAGACCCTCTTTTTAACCCCTCCTCATTCCCCCCAGGTGACTCGAACACAGGACCACACTGGTTTTGGTAGTGGTGCGCTTACTATTGAGCTTTATCAGTTTAGACCCTTTCTTTGTGCAAAAGTTATATATGAGGATAATTTGGGGTAAGGGCAGTTGACTTCTCATATTTTGTTTAGTAAAGATGGACCATGGCATACCTTGCGGGGGTGTTATCAAAACTTAAATGGGAAATCAACTAAGTCACTACAAATAAAGAGGGTCATGATTGGGTCTAAAAAAAAAAACATGGAGTTCCATATTAAGATCTCATCAGGTTAGCTTGCTAATGAATAATCACTCCATTGTACTGTTTTAAAACAAAATCCCAGTCAGACTCTGTTAACCGCCCTTTTTAATCCTTTCATCTGCTCTAATCCAAACACCAACTGAAAATAGATTGAATATATAAAAAATAATCCCTGTAAATTAATGTATTGTGACTCTTTATTCTTTCAAATTATTGAGACGATTAGCAATTGTATATTTGTGATCGCATTCTTCATTACTTGTTTATCTTAATTGGTGCTGGTACTTAATATATATGGATGTCATTAAATTGATCCAAATGGTCTCACCATACTGGTGTAAAGAAATCTGTATCTATGTGACAGTGCCAAACGTTTTCAAGTATATAGGTGCAGTCTCCAACCAAAAATTTTGGAAACCCATTACCGAAACTATATGCTAATTCACGGTTTTCAGACAGGACTTGTGGCTGGCAATCTCCTACGATTTTCCATCGGTGAAGGAGGCTTATGTTTTGCAGATGGTAAACTAGAGAGGGCTGATCTTCACTACCTTGATAAACCTAATCGTGCACGTGCTTTTGCTGATAGTTACTCCAAGGTAAGACGTCACAGCTTTTCAGTTGTACCAAAATACTATTATACAAACTTTATATGCATAATTTTGACCATCTGTAATATGATTAATTAATTCTATGCAGCGATATGTACTTACTTATTGCTTACTGTACATGCTTTAGACAATACAATAATCTTGGCCTATTACTTGGGATGTTATACATGAATCAAATTTGCATTTAGTGGCCAAACTTTGTAATATCATTATCATCCACTTCTATGAAGATGTCATAGTTTCATTTAAATATTGATTCTGTAAGATGGTTTAAACTTTGTATGCCAGTTTTTGATAGAGCAACAGCTGATAAGAAAAGATAAATACTGAGAATGGTAACATTATTTTAATTGAAAGATAAAATGGAATAGCTCAATTGGTTAGAGCCTCATTACCTATGTCATGAGGTCATGGATTCAAGTCATCATTTGAACAATTTAAAAAGGGTATTTTTATTGAAGAAGTGATTATGGAGATTACTTTCAGGTTATAACATCAGAACAGTCCCCAAATCAGTGGGCCTGATTCAGTAAACCACGAGGGACTTAGGGAAGGAGCTTGATTAGCTCCGTCACTTTTTAACTGAGTAGATACTTGTTAATGGGCAAAGTATTGTGTGAACAAGTTTTATTGTGAAAGTTGTTTGAGTATGAGTTATTTTTACAAAAAGGTGTTAGTTTTGGAGGATACTAGTTGTTTTACTAAAGACTATGAGTTCAACTAAAAAGTAGCTGCAAACCAGTTTTACTATAAACAACTTTCACACTATACATATTCTTGTTCATGATATATGTGCTGAACTAGAGTTCAAAACTTTCTCTTAGAATGTAAAAAAGCAGACTTGTGCTGATTTGTGTAATCTGAATAAGTCGTAGCTACTCAATCTCTTTGGTTGAATGGTCTGAAGTGGTGGTTTGTGTTTCAGGTCATGTTCCAGTACGCTGCTCGGCATTCTCCTCTCAGAATCGAGCACCTTTTTGCGTCAATTAATTCGTCAAATGTAGAAGAAAATGCTTGTGACGTAGATATGGCTGGCTGAAGATTTGGTGCTCTACTTGGTATTGAGAAAACTGTATGTAACGTTAAAAAAAAAAAAGAAGGCGGCTCACCTCACCTCACCTCTTCCTTTCCCCCTATCACAGGGACATTCTAGTTTTATATTAATAAGATATATCATGTAATTTAAGTATATTTTTAAAAAGTTATTTCTATTATTATTAAAAAGTTATCTTTATTTTATTGAAAAGTCGTTCCCATGTAAATTCATAATTTGTGTGATTTTGCGGTAAAAGTGAGAATAATAATATTTTAATGATAACATGTTTGGTTTTATAAAATGTAATTTGAGTTGCACATACATCTAATGCACAAATGACTTCGGTTATTTTTTGGTTCAAAGAAGTTCTTGTACTTTTATTTCAGGAACAAAATGTTTCGAAGGTATGAAATATATATATTAAAAATTTGTGGGTTCTTTATCGGGGGTTAGATTTGATAATTTTTTTAAATATTTTTACTACTATAATTCCAAATTTTTTCACTCTCATGCATGTTACAGTTTGGGCAAATGTATGTTACTAATAGGTAAAATATGTGTTATAATTAGATTAATGTTATTTTCTTTACATATATTAATTTGTTTTTGTAAAATTAATGTTTTTTTCATATAATCTAATAAAAATGTGTGTTACTATAAAAAAATATTATTTTTTCATAAATATTTATGATAAAATAATATATTTTCTTATAGTAACACGCATTTTGCTTTTGTATTATGTGAAAAATTGTTCATTATATAAAAATAAATGGATATATAAAAACAAAGAACAACATTTCATAAGATTTTAATATACATTTGTTCTAATAGTAACATACATTTGCTTCCCAGTTTGTGTTACAATATGTGCAAATGCGTGTTACTATAAAAGAAAATGTACTTTTATAAAAATAAATATGTGTTTTTTAATTTATCATCATTCCTTTAAATTTAGGTATATTGATTCATATGTTAACACACTTTTTTACTATTTTATGTGTTATTATGTAAAAAAATAATTATTTCTATACAAATAAAAAAATATTTATGAAAAATCAATATGTTTTCTTATAGTAACACACATGATTTTTCTCTTATATTATCTTAAAAACTATTTATTCTATAAAAACAGATGAATATATGCAAAATTACAATATTTTATAAAATTGTAACACACATTTGGCACTGTAACATGCATGAGAGCGAAAAAATTTGGAGGCCCTCGGCCGCCAATGCCAAGGTCAAATCGCCAAGAAAAATCCGCGGACACATTTGGCACTGTCGATGCTGTCTTGGCACCGCCTAGATGACCATTGTTTTTTTTTCTTAAAATTTTTATTTCAACTTAAAAGTTATAACTAAAATTAAAAAATAAAAACTAATGTACTAAATTACTAAAAAAATGAAAGTTTAATTGAACTATTTCATAATTTATTGTATTTTGTTTTTTTTTCATTTAGAAGTTGGACAATATCGTATCATGATAGTTTTTAACATTTTGTTGACTTTTCATATTTTGTGATAGTTATTAATTATGTTTTAAATTTACAATTTTTCTATAATATATTTTTATTAATATATGTTTAGAAAAAAAATTAATATTAATAAAAAATAAAATAAAAAATAGAAAAACCTTGGCACCGCCAAGGCGGCGCCTAGGCACCGTCTAGG
The DNA here is from genome assembly GCA_026898435.1 of Prunella vulgaris. Taxonomy (NCBI): domain Eukaryota; kingdom Viridiplantae; phylum Streptophyta; class Magnoliopsida; order Lamiales; family Lamiaceae; genus Prunella; species Prunella vulgaris. The sequence goes on from JAPKLY010000091.1 coordinate 605,864, forward strand.
CGGTGTTGGTGATTGGCGACACTCGACCGCCCGACGACCGCCAAGCGCCATTTGCACCCTTGATAGTAACACATATTTGCTCTCCAGCTTGTGTTACTATATGGGCAAATATGTGTTACTGTTGGATAAAATGTATTTTTCTTAAGAACAAATATGTTTTTTTTTTTAATTTAATCATCATCCCTTAAAGCTAGATATATTGATTCATGTAATAACACAATTTTTAATATTTTATGTCTTATTATAAAATAAAATAATTATTTATATAAAAATAAATATATACTTATGAAAAGGTAATTTTTTTTCTTATAATAACACACATTTTGTTTTTACATTGTATAAAAAAATGTTATTTTTACAAAAATAAGTGATATATATGTAAAAAAATAATATTTGATCTGATTGTAACACACATTTTTTCTTAAAGTAACATGCATTTGCCTAAAAAGTAACATACATGGGACCGAAAACCTGAAAATTGTGCTTGCGCGAGAATTTTATAAAATTACCCAAATTCGACCCACCTGGTCATGAATCCATGAATTTGTTATATATATGGTATATTTCACACCCTAAAATGTTTCATATAAGTTTTGTTATATATATATATATATGATTTTGTCATATAAGTTTTGTTATATATATATATATATATATATATATATATGATTTTGAAATTGATACAAAGATAATTTAATAAACTATTTGAAGGGCATATTTATTTCTAAAATAAAAATTCAAGGTCTTATTTAAAATAAAAATAATTTAGAATTTTAATTGTACCCAAAACAATAATTTAGTTACATCTTGGTCATATATTTTCTCAATCACTAGAAACGTTTTTCCAGTGATGCAGAAATCGGCGGCCTCTTGCCAACCCGATTTCTGCAAAATCGGCAACTCTATGCATTTTCAGGTCTAGGCGGCCCAAATTTTGTATTTTTTTTAAATAAATAAAAAAAAGGTGCCCGTCTATGCGGCCATAAAGCGCCCGATTACCGATTTCTGACTTTTACAACCTTGCTTTTTCCTAATAAATAAGATAATTATTTTAATTTTGATTAACTTTTCCTCCCCCATAATTTCCCTTCATACCCAATTTCTGTTATTATTAATTTTTTTAAAATTTGAGCACTACACTAAAACATACCACCATGAATATTATCCTTCCTCCAAGGTAACCTGGAGCATAGTGAAAAAATAAAATTCGTTTTCATTCTCAATAGAAAACTTACAACAAGCATCACCTAAATTAATAACAAATCGTAGATAACTAGCGCATAACAATATTTGTATGAAAATCCATCACGATAAATTTTTCATGAAATTACTTTGTAGATTTTAACGTATTAAAAATTTGGTTAATTTTTTTTTTAAATTCCAGCATGAGTATAAAAAATCAAGATCTTAAAAAAAAGTCAATAAAGATATCAAATATTTGAATAAGATCATTAAAAAAATTATTTATCCCTTCAAAACATGCACAAATATGACATCAAATATTTGAATAAGATATTAATATGCACAAATAAGATATCTAAGGCAAAGTATTATGTGTGTAATATACACGAAAAATAGAAACTGTTTGTATCAATTTTGACTTGATTCTAATTGTGATTCGATCCAATTTTCTTTTTTGACAATTTGAGTTGAGTCAAATTTATAGGTGGCAAACAGGCCGGGTCAGCCCATCGGGTAAAAGCATGTTCATGGACCGGGCCAAGCCAACCCATTTTTTAATTGGGCCTATAAAATGTAGCCCAGTCCAGCTAAAATGATGGGTAGGCAGGGCCGGCCCATCGAGTCAAGGCCAAGGTTGTAGAAGTCAGAAATCGATAATCGGGTGTTTTTTGACCGCCTTGCGCTTAGGGCCGCCTAATTTTTTTTTTTAAATATAAAAATACAAAATTTGGGCCGCCTAGAGACCGCCTAGAATCGCCTAGGGCCGCCTAGACCAAAAAATACCTAGAATTGCCGATTTTGCAGAAATCGGGTCGGCAAGAGGCCGCCTAGGCCGATTTCTGCATCACTGGTCAAGACACATTCACAGACCGGGCCGGCCCATTTTCTAATCGGGCCTGCAAAAATTGAGCTAAGCCCAGCCCAGCCCAAAATGGGGTAGGCCAAGTCAAAATTGCCAGCTCTAGTCAAATTGTTATACCGTGTGTATTACACACATAATACCCATTCGATATCTAAATATTAATTATGAACAAATAAGATATCAAAATAAGGTATCAAATATTAACTATGCACAAATAAGATATCTAAATAAGGTATAAAATATTTGAATAAGATATCAAAAATCAAGATTTAAGTAAAATTAATTTATCCTCCAAAACATGCACATTTATAAACTAAATTAACTAATACTGCAAACTATATCCACTGATATCATAGGTCCATAACACTTGTCAACTGATAACAAAATATTTGTCCTCAAAGATGCCACAACTTATACTCACATTCCCATCGTTCCATAATACATTGCATACTTTCTATTTTGGTTTGTCTACAAAAAGTTTGCATGCCTAAAAATGGAAATTATTTATTAAGCTCAACTTTCACAATACACATATAATATTCATAAAAGTGTACTCATTATACAATTTTCTTAAATTATTTTTGATCGATGAACTGGAACAACCAAGGTTAAAAGAGATAGTCAAGAAAGATTAACTCAAAATTGCTCGTCCTCCAGCTCGCCACCCAGCACCGCTGCTCGTCCTCCAGCTCACCACCCAGCTCGCCACTGGAAAACCTACTAGAACACTGTAAGAAGATGTCTCAAGAGAACACCCACACCTCATCCACAACCAAGAGATGAAAGAGAGGTACCACACAAAAAAACCACGATGGAGGTGAAACCTCACAATCGCGAGCAGTGACACGCGTACAACCCCTAACGTTTGCCCCAACAACGCTTAATGACGAACTGAACCTAGTAGTGCAGTCCGTCCTATGGAACCCTGATGAGTTGGAGTGAATCATAGCCCTTCTGAGGGAAGTACAAATGCAACAACTACTCGCTGCTCGCCAGCCTACCATCCAGCCCACACACACCCAGAGAGCGCGCGAGCAAGACCCAGTATGTTCCCGAGCATCCCAGCATGTTAGCGAGTAGGGTGGCGAACAGCATGCGAGTAAGCCACCGACACTCTGATGGTAAAGCAAAGATGAGTGACCGACTCGGCTGCCACAGTGGGCGAACTGGAAGCCGAGTAGAGGAGTCAACCACGAAGCGACCCTGAGTAAGTCTAAGAGACAGGTTGGGACGAGTGCAAACTAAAAACTTACAGGATTCCCTACTACCACCACCATCACCTCAACAAATAGGCATCATTGAGCTACCCACCAAGAGGCCAGTACATGAGAGACTCCGAAAACCAGCCTTAGAAAGATTGGGCCCACAGGGAACTCAACAACTCGAGAAAGTCACCACTGGGTCACCCCAGAGTGAGAGACTGCGGGATAGATCTCGTGCGCGAGCAAAAATCCTTGAATAGCCTCTATAGAAGGTGGCCCACAGTTGACTTTTTCGTATTTTTGCACGTTTTAGAACACAAGCAAATCTACCCAAAAGTGGATGGGTAATTGTAGTATTGCAAGTATACGACAAAGTAGTATCGACATAGGATTTAGTGGTGTGATGGAGCCCCATGATTATGTGTCGTCATGATACTATAGTGACTAGTCTGGATTTGCAAGAAAAATAAACAAGCAACAATTAAACTAGAAAACAATAAAACTACCAACTAACTTCCGAGAAGTGCAAGAGAGATGTATGCTTCGGGTGTTTTTCTTACAATTTCGATCAATGTTTCTCACAACTTAACTATCTATCATTTGCTATGTTCTTGGGATTAACTAGAGGCTACCACTAAACATTTGAAGGCCGATCCCTTTTGAGGCTTGGGTGATCAAACAATCTGACAAGTTCCTAGGATAGTGAATTATAGAAAGATTCAACACGGTTACTAATCCCTATAATCTCCCTCTCACTAAATGCTCTAATCCTCGATTAAAGAACCTAGTGTCTATTATGGGTCGTCTAAGCCATCTACCCCCTTTCGGTGTAGTAGATTACTAGGAGAATCAAATTAATCAAACAAACATTTCTCAACAAAATCAATTAAGTAAATACCCAACTCTCATTGAAGCATCTACCCACCAATTAAGAGTTACTTAATTCATTCAATTAATATAATCAAGATAAACATCATAATAAAAGCAATAAACCAATCACATAGTAAATTCAAAACAATCAAACCATAATCACATCAATCTCCATCACAAATCCAACACCCAAAACATAAGAAGGTTAGCCCATGGCCAAAAATATCAAACCCATGATCAAAATATCAAAATAAAAGCTAAACAAGAACATCACCATTGAAACTTAAATAAAAGCCACCTCAAGAGTATCCAATGACTTCAACACTTCAAGAAATTGAAATAACTCTCTAAAATCTATCTAAGAATTGCAGAAAAATAAAACCCTAAATTACTGAGTGAAATGTGTGTGTGGGGAGAGGAGCTCCCCACAAAACTTGGAGAACAAGAATATGTGCCCTAGCCTTATGCGTGTGTCTTCTGCCTTTTTTCTTCACGCTGAAATCCCCTTTTAATTCCTTCAAATTGGGCTCAAAACAAATACAGGTAAAATGGGCTTCATGGGCCCAACTTTAATTTCAGAATTTCTAACACTGCACGGCCTCTTTGTTGAATTCGCACGGCCGTGCGACGTGTCATTTGCTATGAAATATGTTACACGGCCTCAGTGTAAAGATGACACGGCCGTGTAGTGTGGTAGGCAGGGCCATGTAAGAACAAAATGAATTTTACCTTTTGTGTAACACTTTCCAAAAACGTTTTCACGCTTTCTTCCTCTCAGCGCGTTTCTTCAAGTGAACAAGAGCAGTGGGCATGGATGTTTCTAATTTCCGGCGAGCAGCGAGTGTTGAGTTTCAGGCGTGTGAAGCTTCGTCTTCTCCGGCTCAATAGCAGATTTCGGTGTTAAAATTCCTAGGCGGCTTGCAACAGTGGTTGAGTGGACGTCATTTTCACAGCTTCAATGGCGGACAATAGAGCTGTGACGTTCGTAATTCCGGCGAATGGGCTAGAGAACCAAGGTGGGTTGTGCAGCGGCTGTGAGAACAGGAGCAGGGGTGGAGAATTTGCGGCTGGACTCGATTCCAGTTTTCCGGCGATGGGTGCAGTCTCGTCTTCTCCGGCGCAGGGTGTTTCGGATTTCCAGAGCTGCAGCTTCAATCGTCTTTAATGGCAGATTCCGGTGGGATTTTCAGGTAGATATGGAGGATTTCCGGTGGGCTTCGAGGCTGCTTCTCTTCCGGCGCGACAACGGCTTCGTGTGGCGGCTGTGGGCGAGGCTTTGGTTGCTGGGTTCGCGCATTCCGGAGTGAGGGAGGGCTGTAGGCGCTGCAGATTCCGGCAGCAGTTATCTTCAATTTCTGATTTCAAATTTGTGGCTTTAAGAAATGCCACGTTTCTCTCTTCCTTTTTCAATTCACTTGGTCAAAATCTGAAAACCAATTTCCCTTCTCTGATGGGCTGCCAATACTCCATTAAAATGGGGCTTCAATTAAAATTAAATTGAGAGCCCAACTTTTCTTTTCTTTTGTATTTTCTTGTTCCATGCCCAATCTCAATTTCTTCTTAATCCACAATTAACATTAGTATAAATGTTGCTTCAAAAATATCAATTTTACCTACAAAATAGCAACAAATACATTTCTCGACAATTAAGCACAATTAATTAATTTAAAGTATAAAAATGCATGAAATCCTATACAAATTAATCAATTTAAGCACCCTAAAAATGAACAATTCTCACACAAATCAATAGTGACGAGTTCGCTACCCTGAAGAGAGCTATTGATGAGTTACGTGAGCAAGTGGCTAATAAAAATGACGGTGTTGGCTCAATCACTCTGCCTACATCCCCACTGGCCTCCACCATTCTAAAAGCTCCCATCCAGAAGAAGATATAGTTTTCATCTATCGTGTTATATAAGTGGAGTCAGATCCAAAGGTCTAGTGCTATCAGTTTTGCTAGGAAATGCCATAAGTGCTAGCTGTTCGCACCTAGCATCCATACTCCAGCAAACCAGCTCAAATCAGTTTACAGTCCATGACCTTTCGAAAATGGGGTATCGACTTGATCGGTCCATTCCCACCAGGAAAAAGCGGTGTCAAGTTCGTGGTGGTAGCCGTGTATTACTACACCAAGTGAGTTGAGGCTGAGGTATTGGTAACTGCGACACATGAAAAAATGATAGGGTTTATATGGAAGAATCTGGTCTGTAGGTTTGGGCTCCCCCAGTCTATCGTGACTGATAATGGGAAGCAGTTTGACGGACAAAAGCTCCAGGAATTCTGCACTTCCAGGAACATAAAAAGCACTACTCGACCCACTATCACCCACAATCCAAATGTGATTCAATGCAAGAGAAACATATCTCAAAACGCTACTGTCAAATCCGAGGGTGAAGCTATGAAAAACTACGGTTAAAAAAGTGTACCCTACTAAAGAAACACAAATAACCTAGTGCCCCACATTCACGAATATTAAGATAAAGTTCTGCAAAGAACAGGTGCCGAAGGTAAAGTGTTCCAAAGGAACCCAAAAGCTCAAAAATAATTTTAAGTGCAAGTTCGCGGTTGAAAGTAACGTAAGACGAACTCATACACAATATAGAAAGAAAAAAAGGGCAAACACAAGATAGTAGCGCGAGCATAATTGAAAATTCACAACAAAGAGACAAACACAACAATGGTATAAAAAAGGTACTTCATAGAAATTAAAAGCATAGAAAGTACAAGTGTTAGCCTACAAAATGCAACCAGACTACCCACATAAGGGACTTGCAAAAATCTAAAAAAGACTAAGCAGCCGGTTCTAACGGAGGAGGAGCCTGCTCGCCACACTCTGCGGGGACACTCAGATCAGCTGGAGGGGACAGTGTGGGAAGGTTGGTCAGAGGGATAAACGTGCTCATATCTATCATGACATCACCCGGCTCACCACCATACAGTTGAGGCTGATCGCCGCCCTCAAGAGCCAGCTGTTCTTCACCATCTCCCCGCTGCTCGCCCATAGCTGGGAGTGGGGGATAATTGCCACCTACGATCGTGACATGAGTGGAAAAGATACTCAGGTCTACCCCAAAACCAGTTAGGTCCCCCACATCAGCCACGGTGCCCGAGACCGGGGGACGGGACTCAATAAATTCTTGAAATTCTTTCTTGAGTGTGTTCCAAACATTCTCATTATGGTCTACCACGTATCGGTAAGCTCGGAGGGTTTTGGTATACGCACACAAGAAGCTGAAATCTGTTGCGTTGGTCTTCTTCTGCTCCAAGGTGGAGGGCGAGCTAGAGACATCCACATTTGCTTGGAGGTCGATGATCATGCTCGCATAAGATCTTAACTCTTCCTTCAGCTTCAAGTTTTCCTCCACAACAGTCATACCCGTCTCCTTCTCGGCGAGCAACTCCCCCTCCTTGGCAGCCAGTGCCACCTCATGCCCTTTCTTTAGGTGAACAAGCTCCCTCTGGAGCTCTTCCACCTTCTTCAAGGTATTTTGCTCACCCACCAGAGTAGCTTTGACCTTGGCCTCCATCTCAGTAGCGGCCTTCTCGGCCTTTTTTTTCTGCCCAACAACTTTGAGTAGGGAGTTGGTGAGGTCACGGTTGGAGCACTCATACTCTACTACCTGATCAAGGGCCTGCAAGCATGGACCCACTGGCATGATGCATAGCCAGCCGAAAGTTGTCAGCCACCCTTTGCTTCTCCACGGCGGTGACCTGTGAGTGGGTACAGTAGCGGAGAAGGGCCTCGATTGCACGATGACCAATCTCATCAGACACCTCGCGCAAGTTGGAGAAGGGTCTTGATCGAGCATATTGATGGAAGACCTCACGTCTAGTGGGATGGTTGCTGGGGGAGTACCTACAGAAAAACTTCAAGAATCAATAAACTACATTTGTACTTACTCGGTACGAGCAGAATCACAGCCCAAAAATGTGTCGTCCACCACCTGTAATCCAAAGGGTGGTGGAGGAAGAGAAGGAGGAGGAGTATGCGTAGTTGGAGTAGGGGTGGAGCGAACAGAGCCCCCTTGTCCCGATCCTAAGCTAGCTCACTCGGTTCTGTCAGAGGCTTGCTCGCGAGCAGTGGGATTGGACCTCTTCTAAGGGTGCTCGTCACCCTACTCGCCCACAGTGGTGTCGTCCCCCTCTTAAAGCAATCTACACGAGGAAGAGAGAATTGAGTAGGCCCTTGTTGGCCATCCTTCTTGCTCGCCTGAGGTAAGCCCAACTCGTCCGTAGATGGTGCTCGCCCATAGATAGAGCTCGCCGCTAGTAGGGCATAGTTCGCCAGCTCGTCAGCTCACCCAAGAGGCCCTTTACCAGTCAAAACCAGCTCGCCATGTAGGTCTAGTGCTCCTAAAACAACCCACCTACATATATATAACATCATATATAGGTGAGTTGGGGGCAAATGTTGATAGACGAGCTGGAACAAGCAAGGTTAAAAAAGATAGTCAATAAAGATTAACTAAAAAATGCTCGTCCTCCAACTCGCCACCCAGCACTGCTGCTCGTCCTCCAGATCGCTTCCCAACACCACTGCTCATCCTCTAGCTCGCCACCCAACACTGTTGCTCATCCTACAGCTCGTCACCCAGCACCATAGTTAGTTCTACAGCTCGCCACCCAGTACTACTGCTCGTCCTCCAGCTTGCCACCTAGCACCGTTGTCCGTCCTCCAGCTCACCACCCAGCACCGCTGCTCATCCTCCAGCTCACCACCAAGCTCGTACACCAGCTTGCCCAAAGCACACTTCACACCACCAGGTACCTACCCCCAACTCAATGGCTATATGCCGAATCAATACCGCATAGTACTAGCAGGTGACACACTCGCATCCCACAAGAGGACTACCGTGGAGACGAGCTGGCCACCATGTGGCGAACATGAATCCCAGAAAGGGGGGAGTTGGCTACCAAGTAGCAAACATAAATCCCATAAGTGGTCCACCTTGGAGGGAAGCTGGCCACCAAGTGGCAAACAGAAATCCCACAAGAAGACCACCTCGAAGGGGAGCTGGCCACCAAGTGGCGAACAGGAATCCCACAAAAGGATCACCTCGGAGGGGAGCTGGCCACCAAGTGACGAACTGGAATCCCACAAGAGCACCACCTAGGAGGGGATCTGGCCACCAAGTGGCGAACAAGAATCCCACAAAGGGTCCACCTCGGATTGGAGCTGGCCACCAAGTGGCGAACTCGAGATCCCACAAGAGGTCCACCTCAGAGGGGAGCTAACCACCAAGGCGACCTACATGAGGCAAATAAGAGGTGAGCTAAGGGCGAGCAGAAAGGGGATGCACATCACCAAAGCTACACGCTCACCACCTTGCAAAGCAACCAAGCCCAAAAGGTTCATGGTTAAGCAGCTCGCCCTACATCCAGTAGGAACCCAGTTGCGAGTAGGACTCCTAGTAAGGGCAAATCAGACAAATGCCTTGTAATTAGTGCTAAATGGATGGCAAAATGACAAGTGTAAGGACACTTGTCATTTTATTTAGCCACTTAAGCTTAAATCATGCCAAATCATGTCATGCAAGCATATAAATAGAAAATTTTGTACTCATTTTGGGGGATTCCAACCTCATAATATAAGAACATTTTTCTCTACACTTCCTTTTTCTACATTCTTACAACACCAAGCTTAATCCATACCTAGATTATTGTTTGGAGGATTTCCTTAAAATAATTAGCCACATAAATAGCCTCATTAACAAAATCGTCCAATAATTGTGTATCCAAAAATCCCTGCAATGTGTTCCGTGACGAAGGGACTATAATTTGTAACACTAATCCTCTCTCTCTCTCTCTCTCTCTCTCTCTCTCTCTCTCTCTCTCTCTCTCT
>JAPKLY010000091.1:615831-643487 GCA_026898435.1 Prunella vulgaris
TCTCTCTCTCTCTCTCTCTCTCTCTCTCTCTCTCTCTCTCTCTCTCTGCCAAGCAACTCAAATTGTTCAAGAAAATCAAAGATGCAGTGAATGTTGAGCAAGATGTGTAAAATAATATTTTGTATTCTCAATCTGCTTGAATTGTGATTCCAATATTCACAACATTCATTATCCAGCGAGTCAAGCCATCTCCAGAGGAATTTCAACTACTCATCACAATAAATCTTTGAAAGGTAAAAACAAATGGCGATGAATCTATTCAAGCTGAAGATTTTGATAGTGAAATGTGTGAAATGAATTTTCGATTCTCCCAATTAGCTTGAAAAGAAATAGTGATAAATATGTTCAAACTTAAGCTTTAGGTTTTTAGATGTTACAATACAAAAAAACAATTATCGACAGATGTCTAAGAGTTAAAATGTACCTTAGTAAATTAGTGTTTGACAAATAGATATAACTTGATAGGAATGGGTCCAAAAACAAAAGGTTTTATAGTGTAAAACTGCATGGAAGTTTCTGTGTCAAATATATATACGTCTATTTTTATAAAATTTAATATAATCACATCATCATTTTTTTCCATTTATCCATTCACTCATCTACTTTCCTCTCATTCATCAAAATAAATGAATTATTATTAAAATTTTATTTGACATACAAAAGTAAAATTGTAACTACCAAAATCTTGATTTCTCCTTGAGCATAAGCCTCAAAGAGAAAAATGTACATCGTAATTTCAATAGAGAAAAATAATTTTGTAATAAATACTTCATCTATCTATAAAAACTATTCTCACTTATTTATACATAATTTAATATAATATAAAGAAGAATGTTATGGAGTATTGTAAAATTTATTAACAAATAAAATAAATATTTATAAAAAAAAATACCAATGTATCATATTAAACCACATATAAATAATTAGCACCGTTTTACTTAGACTGAGCTCCATATCAAAATTAAGTACATGAGAACCTAAATATAGTATTTGCTATATTTCGGGGTAAGTATTAATTCCAAGTGTGGGTGTAAGTTGGGAAACACAACACAACAAAACACAAGTCGCAGAATCAAACAAAACTAGTTTGACCGGTCCATTTTAAAAGTACCACTCTCACACGTCACTGTTACCCACACCGGATTCCCTCTGCACATTTTGCTCTCTTTACCCAATAATAATATTGTTATTAATAATAACAACAACAATAATAATAATAATAATAATAATAATATTATTATTATTAATAATGCTCGTTGAGAATGGTGACTACCTTGTAAATTGTAATAACATTATGGTACAAATTGTAGATTATGCATTCTCTAATTCTTATAATTCTTTGGTTACGGAAAAATTTGCATTCTAGAGTGTCATATTCTTTTTAAAAATATATTTTTTAAATAAATTAGTGATATATAGATTAATATGTGTATAATTTTTGTAAATACACACAAATTAATATTATTTTAGAGTAGGGTCACTTACATATTGATTCAAAAAAATCACTATATTTACAAATCAGTTCAAAATTTTTGCACGGTAGTATGTTTTTTTTTTTTTTTTGCACGGAAGCGTTTTTTTTTGCACATTTGTATGAAACGTTCAAATAAAAAAATGTATAAATTTTTGCAGGACAGAGAGAGTATTTTCTTTGTGTAAATATTTTATTAATTTCAAAAATAAAAACATAATAAAAATAAAAAGTGAAAATTTAAATGTGTGAGATCCATAATAACTAATGGGGCTTATGTATTATATTTATCTCTCGCATAGATTTATAAGAAAATTACACACAAAATTTTTACTGAGAATCCATGCATGTCCCAATTTATAATATGCATGTGCATCGTGTGTCCGATAAAAATTAAAACTTTTATATGCTTTAAACATTTTTCGAGATATAGTTTAAAATAAAAATTGCAATTATTTAATATTAAATGTAAAATGTTTATCTATGCAATAGATTGAGATTTGAGAACTATATATGGTCTCCGAGGTTCATTTCTGTGATGGTTATATAATTCTTGGACTTTTCTTTAAAGGGGTATTTTAGTTGAGGATCACTAGCATCATCTCTCTTAACACTTTTTAGTACTATTTCTACTTTGTATTTTACTTCATGGTCCCTATAAATATAAATCGATCTTTAACGATGAAAATTACTCCATTTGTCTTGGAGCAATTTACATTCCAAGGGTAACACATTTTTTAAAAAATAACCAGGGGAGCTAGCTCACCTAGCCACTAGATTCCTCACTTGAATGAGTGGTCTGGGTTCGATTCTCTTTGGGAACGAATTAGGAGGGAAATATAAGGGTGGACTTCGAGATATTCTTGGGGTGTAAGAAGACTTGATGAACTAACTTCTAACTACTAACAACTAACATTTACCGATAAAAAAAAACATTTTTTTAAAATAAAATAGTAATATATAAATAATTATATGTATAATTTTGTGAGTGTGCATACAAATTAATATTTTTTTCTAGTAGTATGCAAAATTTTGTGAAACATCCAAATTAAAAATGCGTGCAAATTTATGTGGGACAAAAGAAATATGTTATTATTGCCTTTTAGGCTAAAAAATTTTAGTGATAGAAAAATAATTTTAGTCCTATACTCAATGATTGTAAAATTTATAGGAGGATATGATTAGGATTTTAAAAATCTATATTTAAAACCCAAATTGGAATGCGTTTAGATTTTAAAATCCAAATTTAAGATTTTGAAATTAAAAAAGAACGTACGCTAGAGTTTTTAGTGTCTATTACATATAGAGTCATACTTGTGTGGACCCGGGTGCACACAACCTCTGCAAACAGCAACCTTCAATCGATCTCAACCGCTGCCCAACGCCGGAACCTGCTCGCCTAAAATCCACCGTCGTGCAACTGTCGGCCATACCTCTTCTACCGATTGTAACCATCGATCCATCCATCGTATGCAAACTAAGGGCAATTTAGTTATAAAATTCTCCATAAATCATCCTCTCTACATATATATATATATAACTCTTCAATTTTCCATTGCAAACAAAAAAATGATATCTTTCTTTCCTTGCAGTCGCCATTAATGGAAGCTGAGGCCGTCTTAGACCTGTTATTAATAATTCTGTTGATAAGGCGAACTAATTAGAGATGATTATGGAACTATTGCGAAGGCCCAGCAGGTCGCCAGCTCGCAGAGGTGCCACACTATCAACTTGGACCGAGGCAAATATAAGGGAGCTCGGCGAGGGGAATGGTAGCTCGCCCAGACCCCGAAAGCCTGAGGTCAACTTATCTATCGGGCGAGAGAGGGGAGCTCGCCCACAAAGGGGTAGCTCGCCCATGAACATAGAGGCCGAGCCGAGGCTCATTCCTACACTGCCCAAAATAGCACAAGGCCCAAGAGCTCGCCTAAGGAGCTCGCCCAAGACCAGTGTACCTTCGGGATATGTATAAATAGGATAGAATATGAATATAGTAGGAGGAGGCATTCTAAGGGGAGCAGTGTGAGGGACCAAGACGAAGGTTACAGACCTTCGTCAACACCGGAAGCCAAATAGGCTCGTAAGGTGCTACCTCACACCCGCACACCTATAAATAAGACCTCTCTTGTAACTATTACACAATTCAATACAACTTACAATCATAACATACATTTACTTTCTCTCTCTAAACTCCCTATTTCTCTTTCTATATCTTCCCCTCAAGAACATCTAAGAACATTAATTCTTAGATTATTGTTCGATAGGATTAATGTATGATAAAGCCACATAAACGAACATCGTTAGTAAATTCTATCAACAATTTGGCCCTAGAAGAAGGGTCCTAATCGAACCAAAAATTTGAGAGTAAAAATTAGGGTTTGTTGAAGGTTTGAAGATTTGAAGATTTGAAGGTGTTCTTGACAAAGCTCAAGAACACTTGAAGATACACATATATTTTCATTCCTTGAACGAAAACCCAGATTTTCGGGCTAAAACCTCAGTTTCCGAATCCATATTTTCCGCCCGAAAAAAGTTTTCAAATGCGCGCGTGTACATGAATAAACCGGATTTTGGACAATTCGTCGCACGCGAGGCTAGACGAAAACTCGGACAAGCTCACCCAAGCTGGAAGACCACGACCTCGGTGACCTACCTCAGCAACCCCGGCGACTTGCGGCGAGCTACCCCCTGCAAAACCCAAAAATACCTAAGGAACAGACCTCGGCGAACACCCGGAGGGGGAAGGGCGCCGGCCAGGACCAAGCTGAGGGAGAGACCTCTCGCCAAGCTCCCCCGAAAAACACAGCTCCGAGACCTCCGCGAGTCGTAGTGACACAGGAGGATTTGAACCCCGCCCCGAGGGACCTGGCCAACAACCCCTACGAGCTCCAACGCCCCATCGCAACCTTGCAGAGGTTGCAGCAGAGGCAGCTCGACGAGCTCGCCCTAGTACCTAGGCGAGCTCCAGCCACCGAGGCCCGGGATCAGACCAGGCCAACCCAGGGCACCCAGACCCGGGGACACTACAGCAGCCTCCACACCGAACAGGAGGCGAGCTCCACTCAGGCTCGCCAACACCGGGAGTGTGCCGGGAAGGCCAAGTTGGTGGAGGAGCCAGCTACACACGCCGGGCGAGCTTCGGCCTACACCGAAGCATCCGCCACTCACCAATCACTGAGGAGGGAGGTCCTCCAAGGCAGGCTAGGGCCGAGGTGTGAGGAAGTTGAACGGACGGCAGCCCCGACTACGTCCCAGAGGGGAGAGTTGGACCTACAGCCTCGTAGGTCCGCCCACGACCATCTAAGGAGGCTCGCGACCGATAGGTTGGGCCCACATGGCGGAGACCAGTTCTGACCCGCCACGGAGAGGTCACCCCAGAGTGAGGCACCTTGGGGGCGTGTGTCCACGAGGCGCACGACCTTCGAGCAACCTCCGTCGGAGGTTGCCCATGACAACGAGCTGGCCACATTGAAAAGAGCCGTCGAAATGCTACAACAACAAGTAGCAGCCAAGTCTGGAGGTCCCGACGTCACCACTCTCCCCGCATCTCCATTGGCACCAACCATCCTCCGCGCACCGGTCCAAAAGAAGATCCAATTCCCGGTGATGTCCGCGTACGAGGGCGAATCTGACCCGAAGGTCCACCTGGCCAAGTACGCAGACTTTATGATCTCGGTGGGCGCCACCGACTCCACCCAGTGCCGGAACTTCCCGCTGACCCTCGGGGACCGGGCTCACCGTTGGTTCTCATCACTTGCCCCGGGGTCAATCCACTCGTTTGGCCAACTCTCGCGAGAGTTCCTGGCACACTTCTCTGGGTTTGGATCCTACCTCACCCAAAAGCACCGACTCGCCAACATCCACCAAGGCGAGAACGAGACCGACTAGCAGTACCTGGAGAGGTTCGATAAAATACTGCTGGAAGGCGAGCCGGTGAGCGAGGACACCAAGGTCGTCGCGGCAATGGCTGGGCTCAGAAAGGGCACCGACCTCTGGAAGGAGATGCACCTCGCATGTCCGAACACTTACTCCGAATTCCGCCACAAGGCGGGGGTGTTCGTGGCTATGCAGGAGGCACTACTGAAAGAAGTTGGTGCCCCAGAGGAGAAAAAACCCTACGGGAAGAAGTCCGGGGGCACATACAAGGCTCCCCGGAACCTGAAGGCTTTTGGCGACGGGGACGAGTTCAAGGAGAAGCTTAACCAAGTCCTCGCCGTCTCCGTCGACCACATCTTTACGACGGTCAAGGACAAGGCTTTGTTGGAAGAGCCGAGGAGAATTCGCCAAGACCGAACGAAGCTCAGCCCCAACAAGTACTGTGCCTACCACCAGTCCATCGGCCACTTCACCAGCGAGTGTCGAGACCTCCTCAAATAGCTATGGAAATTTTATGAGGATGGGAAGTTGGCCGAGTTCGTGAAAAAGGCACCGGCGAAGAGGCTCAGGTTCGAGAGAAGGGAGGTCTCCGATGACGAAGAAGAGGACGCGGGCCAACGCGGACCTCAGAACAGGCGAAGGGCACCTTCCCAACCTCAACAGAACATGGAGCCCACCCGAGAACTCTTGGTTCTCGAGGAGGAAATTGGAGCTGCCGGAGGTCTCCAGGACGGGGGACCCTCCATGTCCAAGAGAAAGAGGAAGGCCGAAATCCGGGCCGTGAACCAGGTCCAGGAAGGCAGTTCCGGCCCCAGGACCGTCGCGCAGCTCACTGATGAGCTGACATTCTCCTCAGCGGACCTGGAGGGGGTACTGACGCCCCACAACGACTCGTTGGTGATAACCGCCAACATCATGAACGTCCGAGTTCACAGGCTACTTGTGGACACCGGCGCCTTCACCAACATTCTCTTCAAATCCCCCTTAGATGCCTTAGGTAATTTTGAGTCGTATTTAGAACCCAGCAATGCTAGGATAGTGGGGTTCGGAGAAGCTGTAACCGTCCCCCTAGGTACTATTAGGTTGAGCGTCCAACTTGTATCGGTCGAGGACCCGGAGCGGAGGCTGACTAGGTTAATAGATTTCCTAATTGTCGACCAGCAGTCCTCCTACAACGGGTTCCTTGGCCGCCCATTTTTCAATGAATTCAAAGCGGCATGTTCGACTTACTACTACTGTATAAAATTCCCAACTCCGAAAGGTGCCGGGACCATATAGGGTGCCCAGAAAAAGGTCAGAGAGTGTTTGCTCTAAATCAAAGATGGTCGGGTCAAAAAGTCTGTGACGCAGGTTCACAATCTTGAAGAGGATGTACAGATTCCAGCAGACGAGCCGAACATCCTAGACATCATCTCAACAGAAACCGAGTTGATGGAGGTAGGCGATCTGCCAGAAATCAACCAAGTCTTAGAACCTGCGCAAGGCACACAACCGGCGCCTATGGAGGGAATAGAGGAAGCACAAAACAACCAAGTGTTGGAACCAGCGCAAGAACAACAACATGCACCCATGGAGGTGGACCCATAAACCCAAGGTGGAGGACCTCTGAGAAGTCAGGGACCGGCGCAAATGGATGTCGACCCAGCTCCCCAGGTTGGAGGACCTTCCCAGGTTGAGCAACCACCAGAAATGCTGACAGTTGATGAACCTCCCCAAGTTGAAAGCAACATTGATGACCTCGAACCGCGCCTAGGTTATGAACCTGCGCAGATGTCACAGGAGGAGTGGGACGAGTTCATCAGCGACCCTAGGTGGAAAAACCAGAAAAGGAAAGCCACCCCCATGGAAGAACTGACGGCGCTCCCGGTGGACCCGGAAAGGGACTTGGAGCTTTTCATAGGTTCCGAGTTACCTGAACCGTACCGATCGAGGATGGAGCCATTTTTGATGTCCAACCTGGACATGTTTGCCTGGTCCCACAAAGACATGACGGGGATCCCGTTGGAACACGCATGTCATTGACTCAACATAGATCCGGAGAGGAGACCCGTCCGCCAAAAACGAAGGAAATATGGACCAGACAAATACACAGCTCTAACCGTTGAAGTAGGGAAGTTGTTGGACAACAAGCTGATCAAGGAAGCCCTATGTCCGCAGTGGGTCGCGAACCCCGTCCTGGTAAAAAAACACAACGGGACGTGGACGCTCTGCATCGACTTCACGGATCTGAACAAAGCATGTCCGAAGGACAACTTCCCACTACCCCACATTGATCAACTCGTAGATAGCACCGCATGCCACAAGATGATGACATTCATGGATGCCTTTGCGGGCTATCACCAGATAGCATTGCACCCAGATGATCAGAAACATACGACATTCTACACCAACAAAAACATGTATTGTTGGGAAAGGATGCCTTTCAGACTTATCAACACCGGAGCGACCTACCAAAGACTGATGAACAAGATGTTCGACCAACACATTGGCGAATCTATGGAGGTGTACGTGGACGACATAGTAGTCAAGAGTTTGAGAAAGGAGGATCACCTCGACCACCTGAAACAAACCTTCGACATACTGCGCCACTACAACATGAAGTTGAACCCCAAGAAGACCAGTTTCGGCGTACATTCAGGAAAGTTCCTGGGACATCTAGTTAGCAAGCGAGGGATAGAGGTCAACCCTACGCAAGTCCAATGCATAATCGAGATGAGCGTCCCCGATTCCGTACAAAAAATCCAAAGGTTGACCAGATGCATGGCAGCTTTGAACAAGTTCATCTCCAGATCCGGTGACCGGAATCGCCCGTTTTTCGAAGAAATCAAGGCAAACACACGAACGTACAAGGAAGCAGCCAAGGCCAACAAGCTGCACCTTAAAAATCACTTCGTATGGACAGGCGGATGCCAACGAGCTATCGAAGATATTAAAGCATACCTGGCCGATACGCAGGTCCTGTCAAAGCCAATACCTTGCGAAAAGCTGTACTTGTACCTCGCTGCATCGGAGGTTGCCATCAGCTCCGTCCTGGTCCGAGAAGAGGCGAAAACACACCTACCAGTGTACTATGTAAGCCAAGTCTTACACGAAGCTGAGTTGCGGTATACCCCGACGGAGAAGCTAGCCTATGCACTGGTGATGAGTGTTAGAAAATTGAGACCCTACTTCTTCGACCATCCAGTGGAGGTGCTGACAACATTCCCAGTAAGGCAGATACTACAACGGCCGGACACTGCATGACGCTTGTTGAAATGGTCACTAGAGGTTAGCCAATACGGTATAACCTACGCACCCCGAACAACGATCAAGGGATAGGCACTCGCCGACTTCATTGTCGAGCTAACCTTCCCACAAGATCCGACGAGGGGGAGTGTAGCTCCGTGGCACCTCTATGTAGACGGATCATCGACTAGCACAGCAGCAGGAGCCGACGTAGTTCTGATTAGCCCAGATAGACAAGTCTTCACCTCCGCAATTCGGTTCAATTTCAGAGTGACCAACAATGAGGCGGAGTACGAAGCTTTAATAGCCGGACTTAGGCTATCATTAGCTGTGGGGGCAACCAACCTTCAAGTTTTCGGATATTCCCAGCTAATAATATCCCAAGTCCGGGGAGAGTACGAGGCAAAAGATCAACAAATGATGACCTACCAGAAGATAGCCGCGCATCTGATCTCGATGTTTACGCAGGTTTACATCAATCAAATACTGCGGCTGGAAAACACACAAGCAGATGCCCTAGCCCGATTAGCTATCAGTAACGGCGAAGCCGAAGTCACGGAGGTTGTGGTCACCAAACTACAGAACCCCTCGACGTTCGATTACAAAGTAAATCAAACCTCGAGTAGGGGGCAGGAAGATAGCAAAGACTGGTGCACTCCAATCCAAAAATATTTAATGGATGGAACAACCCCCGAGGACACGTGGGAAGCTAGCCGGCTAGTAAAGCAAGCAGCCAGATACACGCTGGTGGAAGGTCAACTCTACAAACGTGGATTCTCTCTACCCCTACTCAAGTGCCTAACTAAGAAACAGGGGTCCGAGGTGTTAGAAGAAATTCACGAAGGAATTTGCGGAAGTCATGCTGGGGGGCAAGCCTTGGCATACAAGACGATCAGACAAGGGTACTACTGGCCTACTCTTTGCAAAGATGCCATTACCTTCGCTCGGAAGTGCCGAAAGTGTCAACTTTTCGCACCTAACATCCACTCCCCAGCTGCCCAACTGAAGTCAGTCTTCAGCCCGTTGCCTTTTGCGAAATGGGGTATCGACTTGATCGGCCCATTTCCACCTGGCAGAGATCGTGTAAAGTTCGCTGTTGTAGCAGTAGACTATTACACCAAGTGGGCTGAGGCCGAAGCGCTCACAACGATAACACAAGAAAGGATGATCGGCTTCATATGGAAGAACTTGATCTGTCGGTTCAAACTTTCGCAATCGATTATCACAGATAACGGAAGGCAGTTTGACGGCCAAAAGTTAAGGGACTTCTGTAGTTCATGGAACATCAAGAAGCACTACTCCACTCCATACCATCCACAGTCAAACGACCAGGTCTAGGCGGTCAACAAAATTTTGAAGCACACATTGAAGCTCTGCCTCGAAGACAAGAAAGGTAGCTGGGTGGACGAACTCCCGGAGGTCCTATGGTCTTACAGAACATCATACCGAGCTAGCACCGGAGAGACCCCGTTCGCCTTAGCCTTCGGGACTGAAGCGGTAGTACCCGTCGAAGTTCATAACAAGACTTGGAAGGTGGTAGGATTTGATGAAGAAAAGAATGACGAAGCCTTGGCAGTAGAGAAAGATATGATCGAAGAAACCAGGGCTTAGTCAGAAATGAGAAACACCACCTACAAGCGCAGAGCAGAAAGGTACTACAATTCCCAGGTCCGAGACCGAAAGTTCAAAGTTGGGGATCTAGTACTGAAAAAGAAACTGATGGCCCCACCAGGTGTGTTCGGGTCAAATTGGGAAGGACCGTTCCGGGTTACCGCAGCCTGGGCAAACGACACTTATGATCTCGAAGACGCAGAAGACAAAGCCTCGTCGTACACCTGGAGCGTGGCCCACTCGAAAAAGTTTTATCAATAGACCAGGATTCTGTAATAGATTAGACGAAGGTTCGCATAAAAAATGTTGATGACGACCAATGTAAATTACGCTGCTATAAGAAGTTGGAAAAATTTATTAAGTCAAAAGAGTTGTCAGCCCCGCGAGCTTCTATAGCTCGCCACCCATGCGAGCTCCTACAGCTCGCCAGCTAGGCGAGCTCCTATAGCTTGCCCACTGTGTGGAGATCCGTAATCCACCTAGTATTCGAAGCTTCGTGAGGCGCAAGGACCACGGTCCCAAATGTTATAAGCTAAACTGCTCGAAGGCAAAGGCCAAAGTGCCCAAGATCGCGAAGGTGCCCTTCCTAAAGGGCCACTAAGCACCAATTGCCTTAAGTTAGAAAAATTCGCGAAAAAGACGATGAAAACGTCTAAGGCAAGGTTCGTGGAACCCAACTGCCCAACGTGAATTAAACAAAGTACAACTCGCTACCCTAAGTAGTTTAAGACGAGCGATTTGCGGCCCTAAGTGGTGTAAGACAAAGAATACGTACTACTAAAACAGAGGTACGACTCGTAGTCCCAAGTGACGTAAAACGAGCGATTCACTTCTCAAAGTAGAATAAGACGAACAATTGAGTACTCGAAAAACATATAAACGAGCTAAGTAGAATTATAACGTAAGCGCAAAAACATAAGTGAAAAGAGTTAGAACAAAAAGCTCGGATTTCCATTCAAAAATACTTGGGAAATTTTCAAGCAAAAAATGATGCCTGAAAAAATCCTAAGTATGAGTAGTGTTGCAGGCCACAAAGGCCGACCAGCTAACCATCTGCGAAGTACAAAAAGCTCCTTCTGGGCGAGCTGCACATGCCCGACGAGCTGCAACTACTTAAGCAAAAGAGAAAAATTACAAAAAGAAGCTCCTTCTGGGCGAGCTATGCAGCCCGGCGAGCTGCTACAGGAATTAAAAGCGAAAGACTAATCTAAGAAAGCAAAGAAAAAGCTCAAATGTCTGGAGCAGCGGGAGTGGTGGGCATGTCAGCAGAGGCCTCGGCAGGGTTAGGGGCGACCTGGCCAGCTGGGAGGGCGAGCTCAGAGAGCGAAGTGATGTTGCCCGTGAGCCCGCTCGTGTCAAACTCACTGGTGTCCAGTGTCGCATCCCCGCAAGCCTCTTGGAGCTGCTCAACGGTAAGGGGGGTATGCTCTTCCTCGGCTGCGACCTCTCCCTCGACGAGGTTCAACTCTGGAACCGGGACTGTGTTGACGATCTTAAAGCGAGCTGGGACGAAGTCGAGATGCACCCCGAGCTCCGGCAGGTCGCCAATGTCCAACTCCGTGTCGTCGGGGAAAGGGACCCTGTCCAAACAATCTTTGAAATCCCCGACAACTGCTTTCAGCTCGTTGTCGTGGTGAGCTCGTGCCCACCAAATGGCCCGGATCACCTCGGCGTAGCATTGGACAAAGCCCCGGTCCGAGGCCTCGGCCTTTGCAGCCACCAAATCAGCCGAGGAAGAGGTATCATTGAGGAGCTCGGCGACCTCATTGATCTTCGCCGAGAGCTCAGCCCTCAACCTCGCGCACTCCTCGTTGGCGCCCCGGGTCAAACCTCGCTGCAGTTGCAGCTCTTCCTTAGTCACCCCATGCTCGCCGACCTCCTTGGCGAGCTTCTCTGCGAGCTCCTCTTCCTTGGCCTTGAGCCGAGCGTCGGCATCCTTCTGGAAGGAGCTTTTGGAGTTGGGTGAGGTTGTCCAAAGCACTTTGCTCGGACTCCAAAGCTGCAGCCGCCCTCCCCTCAACGAGCTCCAATTCCTTCTTCAATTTGTCGACCTTCCCCGCCATCACCAAATAGGCCTCATTTTTCTTTTGGCGGCCCTCCTCCAGCTGGGCGACCTGCTCCATCGCTTTGTGGTTCGTGAGCAGCAGCCCGCTTGCATAGTACGACGAGAGCAAGAGGTTCTCGGTGGGGCTCTGGTCATTGATGGTCGCCACTTGAGGAGTGGACCAAAACCTCGGCGTCTCACTCACAGTATCCCGAACGAGGCCCTGAGGAAGCATGCACATCGAAGTCAGTGAGCGAGATCGCTCATAGGCATGAATAGCCTCGTGCTGGTTCGGATGAGCGATGGGGGCGTAGTTGCGAGGTCAAAACAGTTAGAGTTAGAAAATACAAAATTCAAGAAAATGACAAGGATAGGGGTCAGAAGGGCGAGCTACTTACTGAGCTCGCTCGGGGTCCCATCCCAAGAGCGTATAATCAGTTGTTTGGATCCCAAAGGGGGACGGGGTAGGCGGCGACCTCGGCACGGAAGGAGGTGCCAATGGAGTGCTGGACTGGACGGAGCCACCTCGCCCAGACCTCGCCGAACCTCGCCCGGCTTGATCGGAGTCCTCGTCGCGCAAGCCAGTATACTTTGTCCTCTTGCGATTCTGAGGGTCCTCATCACCCACTCGGGACCCCTCGCCTATATGAAGGCCCCTCTTTCCGCGACCTCGCTCGGGGGTGGCGCCACCTCGCTCTCCACCTCTTTTGGTCAAGGCGACCTCCGTTGCCTTGGTTTTGGTGGGGGCTTTTATCTGTTCCTTCTGGGTCCCCGCCCCCCTTCTCGCCCTTCTTCCGGGTGAGCTCGGCTTTCTTGCTCGCGTCCAACGCGAGCAACGAGGGCGAGGCTAGCTTGTTTGGGCGAGGTGGCCCCATGGCAAACCGGCGGGCTACGATCTCGTAGGCCGAAGGGATCTCGACCGTAGGGAAGACGACCTGGCTACCGTCTGCAGGAACAAGAGATTAAATGATTAGTATCTCGGGAGAGCTACCCTCCCCACTATGGGCGAGCTACGAAAAGTTGTAAACCTGGAAGTGCAGGACCTTGGACTATAAGGTGGTGTGGCAGAGTGTGAAGCCCGGTAAGCCTCAGACAATGGTGTTGAGTGAGGTGGGAGGTCTCCCGATCTTTCTGGCTCCTCAGGTGGCAGACAGCTCGTACCACGTCGAACTCAACTGATATTTCGGGCTTCCCGCGGCTTGAGATGTGGTGTTTCAAACCTGCAGAGGAAGGGAATTAGATTAGTAAATCCAATTCAACCCACGCACACCAAGAAGGCGACCTACTGCTAGCCTCCCCATATTCATTGGGAGTGGGGATTCGCTCTCCTCGCCCGGAGTAACTCTTGGAAGCTCGCCAGTCTCCACCCATGAAGACAAACTGTTGTCTCCAGTCGCGAACTTTATTTGGAAGGATTCCCAAAAATTTCTCCCCGGGCGAGCTTTGAGATAGTAATACCCCTTGCCATCCTTCACCTGTCGAGTCACGGCAAACAGCTCGTTGAGATCGGCAGTGGTCAGTCTGTTCTCGAACCCCTCTAGTCCGAAGATGGCCAACGCCGCCAACAAACTGCTCCAGGAGTTGGGAGTGAGCTGGGTGATGGCAAGGTTGTTGTCGTATAAAAATTGGCCTATAATCGGATGTAGGGGCAGTGTAGCCCGGCCTCAAGAGTATGCACATTGATGGCCGTCAACCCCGCCGAAGGTGCATCAGCTCGCTCTTTCTTCCCCGGGGCATATAGAAAGATGTCGAGCGGGATCTGGTACTGCTTGCGAAGATGAGGGAGCTGGTACTCTGTGATAATACTTTCAACATCACTTGCCTTGTAATCAGACTTCTTCGCCGCATCCCGATAAGCTCGCTCACGACGGGGGAAGCTCGCCGCATGTTCGGCGACATACTCTTCCCAGTCGAAGGGATGGACGACCTCGGCGGGGACCTCGCACTCGATCAATTGGGGCTCCGGGAAACCGATGGATCTGAACCACTCCACTGTAACTTCCTCGAGGTCGCCCCCTTGCTCGCCCGCATCGGCGACCTCCTCGCCAGCCTCAACAGGCCTTTCGTTGCCACGGGCGACCCTTTCCTCATGGGCGACCTCGTCGTCTTCCTCCCATACCTCGCGGAAGACGGAGCTGGAGGCCCCTTCCTCCGACTCGTGAGAACGAACCTCGCCATGTAGCTCGCCAGAGCCTGGGCGAGCTACCGAGGTCGCCTCGGAGCTGGACCTGAGCACTATGTGGGAAACCAGAGGAATGGGCTCGTTCTCAATCATTGGTCGTTTCCCAGAGTTACGATTGGAGAGGGTTCCACTTGATTCGTGTGTCGACATGATCTCGACAAAGTTCGAAAAAGTTCAAGGATTTGTCCAAAATTCCAGCCGCCGGAGTCACAGTACGGGAATGATCGGGAAGTTCAAAAGTCACCGGGAACGTCCAAAATTCCCGGAGGCCCGAAGAAATAAAAAAAGAAATGGGAAATTTGCAAAAGAAAAGAAGAAAGGAATTGGGTTTTCTACCTTGAAAAATGCCGGAATCTTCATCGGGAGCAAAGGTGTTGTTTGCCGGAAAATACTTTGAAAGTTTGGAAATGCGAAAGTGAGAAATGAACTCGCCTTCACCTATTTATAGACGTCGGGGCGAGGTCGAATATCCGAGGAGTGCAGGGACCATTTTACAAAGGATTTGAAAGTTGTCATTATGGGGGGCGGGAACCGGGGCCTAAAAAGGCGTGCACGACGCCTGGATTCCCGCACCACGTCGGCCCGCTAACTGCCACGGAAGGAGCTTGCCCGCGTAGCTCGGCACATGCCCGAGGGTAGTTCGCCAGCATTCGAGTCATCATCCGAGGGATAAGTCAGCTCGCCCACACATTAGATGAGTCATGATGTGAGCGAGTTGGGGGGCAAATGTTGATAAGGCTAACTAATTAGAGATGATTATGGAACTATTGCGAAGGCCCAGCAGGTCGCCAGCTCGCAGAGGTGCCACACTGTCACCTTGGACCGAGGCAAACATAAGGGAGCTCTTGTATTATATGAAAAAATTATTTGTTATATAAAAATAAATGAATATATATAAAAAGAACAACATTTCATAAGATTGTAACACACATTTGCTCTAATAGTAACACACATTTTCTCCCCAGTTTGTGTTACAATATGGGCAAATGTGTGTTACAATATGAGCAAATACGTGTTACTGTAAGAGAAAATGTACTTTTATAAGAATGAATATGTGTTTTTTAATTTAATCATAATTCCTTTAAATCTAGGTATATTGATTCATATATTAACACACTTTTTTACTATTTTATATATGTTATTATATAAAAAATAATTATTTCTATACAAATAAATATTTATGAAAAATCAATATGTTTTCTTATAATAACACGCATGCTTTTTCTCTTATATTATATTATAAACTATTTATTCTATAAAAACAAATGAATATATGCAAAATAACAATATTTTATAAGATTGTAACACACATTTGCTCTAATAGTAACACATATTTACTCCCTAATTTGTGTTACTATATGGGCAAAAATATGTTACTATAGGATAAAATATAATTTTCTGAAGAACAAATATGTTTTTTTTTAATTTAATCATCATCCTATAAACCTAAATATAATGATTCATGTAATAACACACATTTTACTATTTTATATGTGTTGTTATAAAATAAAATAACTATTTATATACAAATAAATATATACTTATGAAAAATGTAATGTTTTTTCTTATAATAACACACATTTTGCTCTTACATTGTATGTTTAATGTTATTTCTACAAAAACAAGTGATATATATGTAAAAAACAACATTTGGTGATTGTAACACATATTTTGCCTTAAAGTAACATGCATTTGACTGAAAAGTAACATACGTGGAAGCGAAAAAACCTGGAAATCGTGCTTGCGCGAAAATTTGAGAAAATTACTCAAATTCAACCCGACCTGGCCATTGATCCGTGAATTTTTTATATATGATATGTTTCACACCGCGAAACGTTTTATATAAGTTTTTGTCCTACAAAATTCATAAATTATTTTACAGTTAACTCTTAGACTCCATTTGAATAGATAGATTTGAAAATGAATGAATTTTAAGAAAAATACATGTAAGATGACATATATTTCAAATCATGAATGTAAAAGAAATGTGAGAAAATGGAAAAAGTAAAGGAGAAATAAATATGGAAAGTGGTAGAGATAAGAGATTTTAAATGACATATTTTGACGAGTATTTAGAATTTTTCCATGTTAAAAATAAAACAAATATAAATATTTGCAAATTCGTTGGAGAGGGTACTTATTTGTGCATGAAATCTACGGATTTCAAATCCACCAATCCAAATGGAGTCTTAATAAAACCTCAAATACTTTCAAAATAAATTTCATTGTCAAATTTATTCATAACATACTTTGGCAATAGAAAAGAAATGCCGTTCACAATTTTCCAACATTCCTAACGGAAATCAAAATATAATGGTTTCAATTTGGAGCCCAACCCAAATGGATTTGGAAAAAGGTGTAGTTCCAAGTCCTATAGGTGGCCACATCCATTCCATCATTACCACACATGTACTTGTAAATGTTCCAACTGAAACGAGCATATGACTATTGCACATTTACAGCTCACAGTAACTCAACTCATATTTCATAACCCTTTTCCCTCCCTTTCTATAGCTTTGCAACAATTGTATGACATAACACGTGAATGCCTGAGGTAAGAGTCAGCCATTATTTATGCACAACATAAAGGCACATTCAATCAATCAGAAAGCGATACTATTTTAAAGGGTCCTTGGAATCTTATGCACCTAATCCTCTCTCTCTCTCTCTTCAAAGTTTTATGTGCAAAGCTCGTGGCAATTTCTGACATTAGTTTTTTAATTTCCCATGCCAATACAAAATACCTACAGAAATATTGAAGCTCGCACAGTATTAGAGGCTGCTCCACCTGCACAGATAAGCAGCTGCAGCACCCAATAAAAAGAGTACTATTTCACCCCCTCCTCACCCTCAATTATTGTGCATGTATAATGTTATATAGACTAGTATAGTAGTCTCTCAGTTTCTTACCTTCCAATGGGAAAGAAGGGCGGCACTTCTTGGTTAACCGCTGTGAAGAGGGCCTTCAGGTCTCCAACTAAAGACTCTGAGAAGAAGAGCAGTAGAAGGAAAGTAGATCATGATATTGACGAAGAAAAGGTGATCAATCCATCTCCTTTTCCTTTTTAACTTCAAAAAATCCAACAAACTTTACCTAAAGATTCATTATCCTTGTGCAGAAGACTGAGAGGAGGAGATGGCTATTCAGAAAGAACACCACAAACAACGCTCAACTAAGTGAACCAAAGGAAATCACAGCGTCGGACCAACGGCATGCTATAGCGGCGGCGGAGGCCGCCGTCGCAACGGCGGTGGAGATAATCCGGCGGGCGCACCCCTCCAGCTCCAATGCTACTTCATTCAAACACTACTCTGCAGCAAGAATCATTCAAACTGCCTTTAGAGGCTATCTAGTAAGTAGACGTAGCATTTAATTACTTCAACTAGAAGTTGTAGATATATAGTTAATATCCCTTTGTGAGTGATTTAACTACAGGGGAGGAGAGCGCTGATTGCGCTCAAGGGGATAGTGAAGCTACAAGCTCTGATCAGAGGACAGAACGTTCGAAAGCAGGCGAATATGACGATGAGATGCATGCAGTCGCTGCTGCGCGTGCAGGCGCGTGTGCGTGATCAACGAGCCCGGTTATCGCACGATGGAGGAGGAAGGAGGTCCATGTTTGCAGAAACCACCAACTTGTGGGAGTCAAAGTATCTGAGAGACATAAGAGACAGAAAGGCCAGAGTCAGTGATTCTTTTATGCATTTAAACTTCCATATATGCATTGATGGTGATTGACGCTTGTGTTCATTAACAGTCGAGAGAAGGAAGCACAATCAGTGATGATTGGAGGGAATGCCCTCGTACACTCGAAGAGCTCGAAGCCATCCTCAAAGCCAGAAATGAAGCAGCATTGACACATGAAAAATCACTGGCTTTTGCTTTCTCTCAACAAGTAAGTATCAAATATGAATACCAATGCTTAAAATAGATGAGCGAATTGATTGGTATTCTCTTACCAGAACAAAATAAAGCAGTGCAATGGAGAAGAAGCAGAGGTCGAAAACAGAGGAAATTGGCATGATAAATGGATGAGCAACAGCAGAGGTTCAACCGATTACAGAAGAGAATCAATCAAAACCGTCGAAATCGACTCACTGAAAACATCATCAAACGGTCGAAAATCGCGCTGCCAGAGTCCGATCCACAGACAAACTGTGGCTTCGCCTCGCCACCGCTCGCTCTACAGCGTCTCCACCGTTCAATCCCCTTCGACGCCGTCCTTCACATCTAAGAGCCGATCGACTCCGCGATGCCTCAAGGAAGAGAAGAGCTATTCAACTGCGAATACCCCTAATTTGCGCGCGACGCAGCGCATCAACAGCAGCATATCGCGCTACAGCACCAGCACAAACGACGGAACCCCCAATTCCTCCTCAATCCCTAATTACATGGCCGCTACTGAGTCGGCCAAAGCCAGGATCCGATCGCAGAGCGCGCCGCGACAGAGGCCGTCGACGCCGGAGAGAGAACGGGGCGGATCCGCTGCGGCGAAGAAACGCCTCTCGTACCCTATACCGGAGCCGTACTGTGTCAATTTCGGATTCGGATGCAACAGCTTTAGCCAGAATCTGAGAAGCCCTAGCTTTAAAAGCGTTCAAGCTGGATATGTCGGGATGGAAGAGCAATCGAATTATTCGTGCTACACAGAGAGCATCGGCGGAGAAATTTCGCCGTGTTCAACCACCGATCTGCGGCGGTGGTTGAGGTGAGGACGAATTTTAAGATCAAATTCAGTCTGCCATGAGGCCTAAATTACGTGTAGCATTGGTTTGTTGACGATGGATGAGCATTTGCTTTGAGTTGACAGGAGCAGAAAAATAACTGTTTTAGTTGCTATTTCTAATTTGTATTTTTGCTTCATTTTTCTAAGCTAAAAGTAGAAGTGTTGCTACATTTTATTTCCCACAAATACTTGTCTTTTGTTGCAACAAATTGTTATTCATTATACTCAATCCAACTCATAATATTTGTTTGATTTCTTCAAAACTGACTTTCATGTCTAAACAATATTGATATTAATGCATTCTGTTTTATTGTTCAAGTCTAATTTAGAACCAGATAAATAATTCAAGATATATTAGATAAAATTATAATCCAGAGATAATTATTTGTGGATTAAATAATATATTTGAATAGATAGATTAAGATAATTAGTAATGTAAGATAATTTTATTTTAAATGTTTAGATTGTGAGATTAATAATAAAAAAATATACAATTGACAATTTTGTTCTCTATATCATAAATAAAAATAAAGTAAATTATGGTTCTCCTTTGCAAAATAAGAAGAGTATTTTAGTAAAGATAAACACAATAGATTATTATCATACCTCTTTTCTAAGATAATATTATCTTCCATTCACAAGATAATTGAATTTTATTTTTGGACTTTTTATTGATCTTGGGTTTTGTCCATTAAATCAAACATCAAATTAGATAAAATAATTTAATTTATTTTAGTTTATCTAACGAATCAAATGAGACACAATTCTATATAAAAAAATTCTTAAAGAGGGAGGAGAAAAAAAAACTTACTAACTAATAATCATGTTTTGTAGGAATAATTTTATAAAATAAAGAGATTAATTGAATTTAATTCAAAATTAATGATATTTAATATAAATTTATGAATATTATGAGGATAAAAAATTATAAAGGGTTATATTTCAGAAATGTAAATACTTTTTTGGTATGAAGTATGAAATTTTCTTGGAAAAGGGGGTATAGTTATTTTTAAACAACCTCTAGTATAAGATGCATTTATATTTAGAGTTAATTTATTGTAAAATTTATTCACAACATGAAACTGATATCATTATATATATTTATTGATATAGTGATTATTTTATATTGTGTTTTTAGCTACAAAATTAATGCTATCAATAAATGCATGTAATGATAAATTTTATGGTATTAACAAGATTCATACGAGAGATTGTGTTAAGTTTAATCTACTTTACTAAAGCATGCATGTTAATATAAATGAGATGTGAGAACCTTCTCAATCTCTATTCTTATCAATCTCTATTGATTTTTAAGGATACGAAATAAAAGAGAATAATCTTTTAATAACTGGAATAATAACGAATTACATTTCTAATTTAAATAGACAGTTAAAACAAGTTAATATAATAAATTATATAATTAAATCAGAATAATAAGAAAATAGAATAATTAAAAATGAGCAACACTTGTGTAGAAATTTCTACGGTAGAAATTTTATTTGGGGATGAGGGTTGAGGGAGATTTAAAAATTGCACGAATACCTAGGCATATCTGGGCGCGTGCGAGGTGGAAGAAAGAGTGCGCGTGAGTATGTTATATATTTTAGTCTATTTTTAATAATTTCTACGATAGAAATTTCTTTACAAGTTTTTGTCATTAAAAATAGGGTTAATTACAAAATGAGACCACTCATAATACCCTATTTACAAGAAAGAATACCAAAAATCTCATTTTACCAAGAATGTCATTTTATTTCCTAAAGGAACACTTTTATAATAATTATATGAGCCCCATGTGTAAAAATGATGTCATCACATGCACACATTTTTCTCTCACCCCACTCTCTCTCCTCACTTACGTTCTCTCAACTCTCTCTCCCCACTCCTCACTTTCTCCTCAATTTTAATATGTTGACTTTTTTTATTTTGAATTAATTTCTTTTAATTTAAAAAATGACAGCAGTTCGGCTGTTCTTCAAAATTTTATTTGTTTACTCTTTCAAAATCTTTTTGTCTGTTTACTCTTTCAATTTTTTTTGACCATTTCAATTGTTTTTTTTTTAATTTTGTTTTCAGTTTAAATTTTAAATTCAAATTCAATAATAAATACACTTTTTTTTGTTGTAACTGTCATCCATTCCCATTTTATTAGCCTACTTTTTCATTTTTTTTCTATTTTTTTTTAATTTATTCTAATTTATTTTATAATTTTTTTTTTACATAATTCAAACTTATCTCTTTTTATTATTTTGTTACAAATTCACAAATTTTATTATTTTTTCTATTTTAATATTTAATTTTTTAATTTCTATTCACTATTAATATGCATGTATGCAAATTTCAATTTTTGCAGATTTTTATTTTTCTATTTTTTTCAGTATTTATATATATATTCCGTTTTTTCATTTTGCAGATATATATATTTATTCCGCATATACCCAAAATCATTTCAATTTGGATATGTACTAAAAGATATTTGAATATAACACAAAAATAACCAAATATATTTTTACAATCACCAAATATATTTCAAAATCACCAAAATTAGATGATTTATATCAACAATATGAAGTTTAAAAAATCACAGCAAACAAATTAAGGCCATTTCACTTCATCCACTAAAAACATTAAGAATATTTCTAACCCTAAAAACTTTATCCAATAGTGCAGATTGAATTGATTTAGGGGCTAACATACTCCTGCAAAAATAACAGAAAAAAGACACAAAAAATGATGAAAAAAAAAACAAAAAAACAAAAAAAAAATTCTGAAGCCCAATTATTCCACTAACATTAGATATACCTGAAGCCCAATTTACACTAACAAAACAAAATAAAATTACAGTAACAAAAACAATAATTTCACTAAACAAAGAAAATTTGAAGCCCAAATTCGAAAAAAAAAAATCAAAACCCACATTATGCCAAAGCAAGAAATAGCAATCCGTGACCAAAAAAATCAAAACCCACATTTCGCCTGCTTCATGACCAAAGAACAGCTTCAGAAGCTCCAGTTTTGGGTGGATTGGTTTTTAGCACCCTATTTTCTGCAACCAAATATATCTACAATAGTGGGTCTTCCAAAAATCAACCTTCAAGTGAATAATTTACGATAAATATTCAAAAATCAAAACCCACATTCCACACACCTGATTCTACCTCTGTAACTGAAATCAAAACCCAAGGGAACGTTTTTAAAAAACATTTTTACCGTCAGTGATTTTTCAAAGTTGTGAATATGCCTTCTGTCCTTTCTCTCCTCTTTAAACAACTTCAATGGACGGTGCAGTGTGGCGACGGCGTTTGTGCGGCGGTGCAGGGCGGCATTTCTGCGGCGGAGGCAGGGCGGCGTCTGTGCGGCGGAGGCAGAGCGGTGTTTGTGCGGCGGTGCAGTGTGGCGACGGCGCGGCTGGGAACAGAGACGGCGAGAGTAGCAGCGATGATGATGACTGTGCTATTGATGCGAGCTTCGATTCCAGTTGGGTTTCTCCGATCTGCATAGGATAGGGAGACGTCGATCTGCATAGGTGAGGGAGGCGTCGATCTACCGCCGTTCGCCTGCGCTCATCGCCGGAATCGCCATAGCTATGGAACCTGCAAAGCTTCGTCGCTCAACCACCGAATTCCACAGATTTGTAACCGCATCTCCACCGAGATGTGTGGCAGTGTGTTTTCGGCTCCGATCGATGAGGGCGCCGCTCCGACGATGAGGCGGCGGCGAGGAGAGAGATTTTGGGGTGGAGATGCTGAGAATGGGTTTTCAAAATTTGAAATCTGAATGTGATATGGGGTTTTTAGAGAGAGAGAGAGGTCAGTGTGGTGTGTCAGATTTTGTTTTTGGATGGGATCCATTTGTTACTGGGATTTTTTATGTTCTACTGACTAAAGACCTTCTTATAAAAGACCTTATAAAAGACCTTATATTTAATTTACCTTAAAAATAATATCTTCCCATTTGTTGAACCCTTTTTACTGGGTTCTTTGTGGCTATACGTTTACAGCTATTAAACGAGTCACAAACAATAATAAAATCTGAAGAAAATAAAGAACACAATAATGGGGAGAAGAATTAATGAGTTCTTCATTTGAATATGACTTTAAGATTGTGAAAGATTCATAGCCAAGAGAGTAAAATATATCAATATATCTTTTAGGATTTATTTTTATATGTCCTATAAGTTAACATTATTTTGAATTCGGTCTACCTGTTTCACACTTTTTGAAATTGATTCTATACGTTCAAAATTATTTTAATTTTAGTACATTTACTGATTACAGTAGGTTGTGTAATTGGTTGTCTCCACATGAGTTTCAAAATATGTTGTAAAAATACACTGTTTCAAAACAAACATTCCATCCTTTGCACCCGTAGAACCTCGATCCAAATTTTCTTCAGTCCAAGAGGTGCGTATTTGAGCTTCCACCCAGAATAACAGAGAGTGCAATTGCACCGTTCTGTGGAGAATGAAGAAGTGGTGGACGATATTTTTAAAGCGCGAACAATTTCCTTCTCCTGGAATGGAGTTACGGTTGTTGCAAATGAAAATGGACGAATTGATTCTCCTGATTTAATAGAAGCTGCTCCCGATTTTAGTTCTCTCCACATGAAAATGATTCCCATTTTGGTTAATAAGCCAAACTCATTCTATTATACTCAAGATCCGCCCCCTTAATAAGCCCGACCCAATGAAAATGATTCTCAATAAAATTAAAAAGTGTGAAACATGTGGATCAAATTAAAAAATGTGATAATTTATTGAGCATATAAAAATATAAACCATATCTTTTAATATGTGAAATACAAAATATCATATCATTGTAATTTTAGAAAAATAATTCATAAAATCAAATAACTTCTTAAATTTGAAAATATATTATTTTAATAAAAAGGGTTTACATCCACTTTTATTAATCCATTAACCTACGTTTAGATACCATTTTAAATTTCATAATAAAATTCTTGTGGTGGGGCCTCCTTTAAATTGGCATGGAACCAGGACAGTCCTTTAGCATATATATCCAATGACATGTCACGGGACCCCAAAATTTCAGGGCCCAATCTTGAAAAATGTTTATGTTTATAAATATTAATGAAATTATTGTTAAATATTATATACACGTGCACACGTTCTCTTTCCTAATTAATATTGATTACATATATGCATCAAACGTCTTCTTAATATTTCAAAGTGCAAAGAATTAGGAAATTTGTTAGTCAGTTAGGATATGAGATTTTATCTATAAATACCACTATACTTTACATTTTTCAAATATTGAAACATATATTTTTTTCAACAATTATAAAATATATTATTACAAATGCACATAAAAAATACTACAACATTAAAAAAAACTTTTGAGCAAAAAATCTTGTACTTTCCACCTCAATTTAATCTTAATTAATTTTTCCTAAGAAAATTCACCAAATTCATGGTGTTTAACGGCCAATTTTTTTTTATGTTGATAATTGTTTAATCTTCTCTAATTATTTAGCTTCAACTTACATTTGAGACCTTATTTTAAAAAGTAGTACAAGACCTCTATATTTTTTGGGACTGACATGCATGGAACTACATTACTACATATAATCAATAATAATATTATATGTATTTATTAATATTATAATATTTTATATTATAAAATACTACTCCCTCCGTCCCAGAGGTGTTTTCACCTTTGGGATGACACAATTTTTAAGAAAAGTAGAGTGTTGTGTAAAGTTATATTATTAAAATAATGAGATTAGTTGGATTGTGAGAATAAAATTAAAGTAATAGTTTCCATTTATAGGGTGTGAAAACAGTTGTTGAACGGACAGAAAATGAAAGTGTGAAAACAATTATGAGATGGAGAGAGTATGTTGCATCTAATAATATCAATAAAACATATATAATCTCATTAATATTACACCACAGAACTGTTTAAGCGTACATTTTGCAAAACTCATAAGCTTTCATGCATTAAATTGTTTCAGTCACTTCATTACAAGATTCACATAATAATTATATAATCGACAAATCATAGCAATTATATGGTTTCACTAGATTTAACTTTTATCATCCGACATTGGACAAAAAAAAAAGTTTATTACACTTTAAATTATCTAACGTTACTCTAACATCCTCCACTATAGTAATAAGTAATTTATTGAATTGTGATTAAAACAATAATGAATAGTGAGTTGGAATCACCATTTATCCAATTAAAAATAATCATTGGGCCTTATCAATATCAATCCAAGATTAAATAAAATTATCAAAATTTTGGGCTTCAAAGTCCTTAAAAACCTTAGTCCCAATTTCCAAATGACCCAGGTTATATGCACCCAGCGGTGTTTGAAGTACCCTAACATAATATTAATTATAATACAATTAAAAATGACAAAAATATCCTTTTATGAAGTAACAAATGCACCCACCACAATTGATTCTCGCCACTTCATTTTAACCATTTTTCTATTCCGGCGATAAAATTGATCACCGCAAAGATGAAAACGATGAAGGACCGAAACAAGAATGACTCTGTTCTAGGACTTTGCATGAAGAGCAGATTTTGTTCTCCTGGATGCGCCTAGCCACAGCAAAGATGAAGACGAAAATGACAATGATGTTTTCTTGTGGAGCTTCAATGGCGTACAGAGGCTTCGATCAGCGACAAAAATAGGGGCGTAAGTGGATGCGGCTTCCACGGACAACTATGATGTTTTCTTCCAGTGATGGTGACGCCCTGTGCTTTCGAAAAAAAAATAGAAGGTAGACCTTTTTTTTTTGGATTCTGAAATTAGAGTTTTATTTCTCGAAGTGAGATTTTTTTCCCCAAAAAATTAGGGATTTGGACGGACTTTGGTTTTGGTTTAGTTTCTTCAGGGGAGAGATGTATTTTCGTTAGAGAAATTTGAGTATAGAAGCAATTTTTTTTCAATGCAGAGGGTGGTGACTTGATTGCTGATTCAAAGACGAATAAACATACTCAAATTGACCCATTGGCATCACTTCAAAAATTTTAAAAAGGTAATTTGAAGTGGTGTACTACAGATAATAGTGGGGAATTCGGTAAAAAAATTTGAAAAAAATATCATTTTTCGCCAAAATTGGCGAATTTTTGTGAAGTTTTCGAAAACTTCTTCCACACAAAAGGTTTTGAGATTGAGGAAATTTTTTGGTAAAGTCTTTTCAAAATAAGACCATTTTTGGCCAATTTGATGGAATTTATGTATATTTTTTGACAACTTCTTTTAAATAGAAGATTTTGAGATTAAGAAATTTTGAATGAAATTTTATGATAATATTTAAAGAAAAAGATTATTCGGTTAAATTGATTGAATTTTAGTAAATTTTTTTGAAATTCTCAAATAACCGTAGGAATGAAAGTGGAGATAATGTTGACTGATTCTTCCTTTTTTTTTTCTATTTTTTCTTACGGTATTTTTAATTGAATTATGATGGGTGCATCAAATTTATTTTTCACACATAAAATAAGGGTATTTATGCCTTTTTTATAATATTATAGTTATTAAAAATTATGTGTGGGTGCACTACTAACATGTATGGGTGCATATAACCTGAGCATTTCCAAATTCCGGTTAATAATATGATCAAATAATTCTTGGCCTAAACCCTATCGATTTTTTTTGTTTTTAAATAATTGTATAGAGAAACACTTTTAAATGGGTATTTTCTTAATACTACACAAAAATCTCATATTTAACAATCTGTCATTTTATTTCAAACCACCATGTTTTTATGGTTTGTATACTTCCTATTTTCTCTCACATTATCTTTTAGCTCATACATGGAAGCGGATCCTCTACTTGGCACCCAAACCAGCAGGGAGTGTTGGCCCATAAAACGATGTAGTTTTAGTAATTTTAGTAAAGCAATTATATTTTTTTATTTTATGTTCTACATGTAATTTCTTTTAATGTTGATTTCCATTATAATTATTTTATTTATCTTCTATTTAAGAAAATTTAATTTTTTTTATGTACTTCCCTCCTTACCAAATATTTATTCCCACTTTTAATTTTAGTCTGTCCCTCAAATTTATTCTTGTTTTTTAAATATTTTTTTATTATCTCACTCACAAATAATTATTTTATTTTTTAGTGGACCCCACAATTATTCCAACTCATTTTATATATTATTATCATACAAAAATTTGTATAAACCCGAGTTCAAGATGAATTCAGATTTATTAATTATTACTGTTATGTGTATACACTATCTTGCTAAGTCAAGAAATGTTAGCAAATTTTTTTAATAAATTTTTTATTTAACTTTTTTAATTAATAATTACTTCATCGTCATTTAAGCAAATTAATTTCTTAAAAACTCTAGAATAAATAAACTCAAAATTGATGTCACAAATAAAAAACTCAAACAACTTTTATTATATTAAGGATATTATTTAATATTGTGTATGTTAAGTAAATCAAGATTTAATTTGAATTGATCTTGTAAATATTTTATTCCTTTACTAGGTCAAACATGTAATATATACAACTATAACTAGTGGAATTTTT
>JAPKLY010000091.1:643497-685300 GCA_026898435.1 Prunella vulgaris
CAATAATCAAAAGATGGTAATTGGAATTACTGAGTGAAATGTAGAGAGAATTATAGAGAGAGAAATTTTATAAGTGAGCTCTTTGTATTTGGATTTTCCGATCCTTACAAATGATCTATTTTTACCTATTTATACCCTTTTTAAGGGTGAGGTGGCGCCTATATAGGTCACATGGCTTCTGGTGGTGACAAGTGTCCTCCACATGTCACCCTTGGAAGTTCTACCCCACTAACTCTAACCTAAATGACCCGAAGCCTTCATACAGGTTCCTTTAGACATCTTGTGTCTTCTTTCCCTCGAAGGAGGGACGGGCAATGTGGCGAGCAAGGGGGCGAACACTGTGGCGAGCAACATAGGCTTATCCTCTTGGCTTGCTGCCTTGTCATATCCAGGCTGAGGGCGAGCATGGTGGCGAGCAGGCGGGCGAGCATAAGGGCGAGCAACTGGGGAATGGCCATGTTGGCTTGCTATTTCGACACATCTGGGCTCGGGCGAGCATCTGGGCGAGCACCCTGGCGAGCACGTGGGCGAGCAGCTTACCTGTTCCTGCTTGTTTACACTTGAGTTATTGT
This sequence comes from Prunella vulgaris, assembly GCA_026898435.1. Taxonomy (NCBI): domain Eukaryota; kingdom Viridiplantae; phylum Streptophyta; class Magnoliopsida; order Lamiales; family Lamiaceae; genus Prunella; species Prunella vulgaris. The sequence goes on from JAPKLY010000091.1 coordinate 644,070, forward strand.
CTAATCTTCGAGCTTAGGTCCTTTTATCAACATAACGGTTCTATCAAAAATATCTTCACATATTAATTATTATTTTAAAAAATATTAAAAATTTACTTAGGAACTAACAATAAATAAAACTAATAAAAATAATTAATAGAGAAAAAAAATTCGTAAAAAAAAATCAGCAATTAAAATGGGGTGGTTTAATGCATAATTTCAAATTTCGAAGGCGGACGAAAATTAAAATGACAAGTATAATTGTAAAATAATTGTGGGCTTCACTAAAAATAAAGTAATTATTTATGAGTGAGATAATAAAATAATATTTTTTAAAAAGAAAATAAAAATAAATTTTGAAGGTGGACGAAAATTAAAAGTGAAAATAAATATTTGAGACGGAGGGAGTACATAAAAAAAGAAATTAATTTTTTTAAATATAAGATAAATAAAATAATTATAATAGAAATAAGTATTAAAAGAAATTACATGTAGAACATAAAATAAAAAAATATAATTACTTTACTAAAACTACTAAAACTACATCGTATCATGGGCCAGCACTCCCTGCTGGTTTGGATGTCCAGTAGAGGATCTGCTCCCCTCATACATGAATGTTGGCCAGCAGCCACTGTTTTCTTGAATTTTCAAATACTACTTTTTCCTGAAAATTAAAAAAGTTATATTTTTTTTTACAATTAACCCTTAATATTTTTTATGAGTAAGTTTCTTGTGCAGTGCAATTCAAGTGTATTATTAAAAAATTATACAGAATGCTACTGAAAAGTTGCACATATTATTAATAAAAAATGTATTTTTAAAAATATACTTTTTAGTAATAATTACACAGAATTGTACGGTGCACCTGCACACAAGTGAAAGATTATTTTTATTAGTCTATTGGACATGGGTGTGCTTAACTTATAATTCACAACGTTGAAGTACGTAGAATAAGATTTATTTAAATTTCTAAGAAGAATTCTTTTTTAGTCAAGAGAAGAGCCTCTTAAGTTAATATACTACTGTCTTTCCAAAAATGAAATCTTTAGTTACGTTTAAAATATATTATATTTTAGGGATTAATATTAAATTGTATAATTTTATTATTTGTTTTTTTATTAATTTAAAATTCGTACTATTTTTTTTTTTCTAATTGCAATATATACTAAAAATTTAGGTCATTTGCGACCTAAATATTTTTTCTCTAATATTTTTCTGGCCATGTCAAGACTATAATTGTCAATTTATATTACATATTATTTTTAATGTAAACATAATTATTTAAACACTTTGATGCAACATAAATGTTAAATATAATGATTGAATTGAAAATATATATATAATATGTAATGTTTATATTAAAGACATTTACAAATATAAATATTAAGACAAAAAATAATAGTAAAATAATATATACAATATATACAATATGAATGGATAGCTATAACTCTTGTCTTGTGTTACTGGATAATACTAGAGAAACAAGGTTAAGAATGCAAAATGGTAATTTTTTATAATACAAATTGCAATTTAATAAAAAAAAATACAAATTGTATATTGATAAAAGTTCTATAATATAAACTAATTCGATATTAACCCTATATTTTAATCATTATGAAATAATCATACTTTTAATTATAAAATAATTATAACATACGAATATAAAAAGTACAATAAATTTCTGAAAAAACACAATTAATTTAACAACAGATTACAAGAATATAAGTAATTATATACAAGTGAAACTTTACCTTTTGTAGAAAAGCAATTGTATTTTTTATTAAAACAAATCCATAATGTTTAAAAGATAGCTTGAGTTGCAGTATGTAAGTTTAAATTGGAAAATATATAGTGTATAAATTTATACGTCAAAAACATTGAGAATATATTGAAAAAATATTAATATATATTTTAAATATCATCTAACCAAACACACAAGTTTGAGAAATATAAACTTGTCTGTCGATGGATCTAGGTAATAGATGATAAAGAAATTAACAATTTGTGGAATGACAAATATTAATTTCAGAAATATGCTGTGTGCTTTTATAGCCGTTGCAATGTTATATTTTAATGTCTTCATGTGGTGGACATGCTTTTCCCAAGAGAATTTGTCTGCTTTATTAATGAGTTCTCCATGTGACCTTTTAGGGCCTTCTTGGGGAATAATTCTAGCTTCTAGCTCTTGCACCAGTTCCGTGACGTAATTGGTATTAGTAAAAATAATTACTATCATTAAAAAAAAATCACCGGATTATAAAACTTGTTCAGTGCATGATATTTTTACATCGTCAAAGATGTGTTTCCTTTAAAGATAAAACTAAGAAGTATAGATAATATTATCCTTACAAAAATAATTTAAGGGGCGCTTGGTATGAAAATTCTTCAATGGTAATGAGAGTGATGATTAATACTACCTCCGTCTCGTAGGAATTTGCACCTTACGGGACGATACATTTTTTAAGAAAAATGTGTTTTATATATAAAGTAGTGTTATATGGGTAAATATGTGTATAAGTTTGTGAGTGTGCACACAAATCAATGTTTCCTTTTTTAGTAGTGTGCAAATTTGTATGAGACGTCCAAATAAGGAAAGTGTGCAAATTCCTGCGGAACGGAGAGAGTATATAGTAATTATAGTAGGTAATGAGAATAAATGAGGTACACAACATTGATTTTCCTCCTAAATAAGGTATTCATTACCCTCATTTGATTACCCTCATCTTACCCTATAATCATCCTCCTCAATCAATCCTTTATACCACAATCAACAACTTTTTTTTTGTCAATTTATTCCAAAATTGGAGCATAATACTAATGATGTAACCACCATGAGCACAAACTCTCATTCAATATATGTAATTGTAAAGAAGGAAAATAAAATTTTATTCTCATTACCATTGAAAAATTTGAAACAAGCGCCCTCTAAATGTATTTACTTATATCATACTCCCTCCGTCCCAGGGGTATTTGCACCCCTGGGATGGCACACAGTTTAAGGAAAATGTATTTTTTAAATAAAATAGTGGTGTATAGGTAAATATGTGGAAAGTTTTGTGAGTGTGCACGCAAATTGATATTTTTCTTTTAAGTAGTGTGTAAATTGGTTTGGAACAACCCAAAATGGAAAGTGTGCAAATTGGTCTGGGACGGAGTAATATTTTAAGTTGTGATTTTTGTTACAGGTCTAATAGTGGTATTTACAGATGTAAAAAAATACAGTAAAATTCACAGTGACACTAATTCAGAGCACACTGAACCAACAAGACTCGATGGTTTTCCTTAATTTTGCTCACCAATTACTTTGTTTTGGGACATTGTGTTAGTTGAAAGGATTAATAGTAGCAAAACTTTTTAATTTAATTGCAATTTTAATTAATTTCTTGGGTGTTTGGAAAAAAAAAAAGTCAGGACTTTAAAAGTTGACTTTTTCACAACTTTAAAGTTAGATAGTAAAATTGAAACTTTTGGGTCCAAAATGCCAAATTTATGTTTCCTAACTTTGCTCCAATATCTAGAGCTGTTAAATGGGTTAAATCGGGCCGGGCTGATACCTGTCCATTGGATTATTGTGTTTTTTGGGCTGGGTCGGGCTCAATTCTTTTCGGGCCACTTATTTTCAAGCTCATTTTGACCCAAAATGGGTCACTGGGCTACTGAGCCAAATCGGTCCAATTTTTTTAATTTTTAATATATAACCATTATATTTAATTTTTATATATATCTTATTAATTGGTCATTTTGTATACAAATCTACTCAAATAGTCAAAAAATTTATTTAATTTGCCAAAAATAATTTAATAATTAAAATAAAACTCAAATTTCTATATAGTAATATTTAAACAAAAATAATTCAAAAAACCTTAATAAACTATAATTCACAAAACTAAATTCAAACAACAATTTTCTAACAATAATTTATAAATGCAATTTCATAAAAAAAATTTAAACAACTAATTCAACATCCCTCTAATAAATTTGAATTAAAATTCATACTAACAAACATAGGAATTTCTAATTAAATAAAGTAACATTATCAAGATTCTGAATAACGTATTTTCAATCTTATCTAATTCATATTTTAATATTATAAATTAATTTACTAATAAATTGAGATCATATTTTTTGATTAAAAATATCTTTTGAGTAAATTTCAATGAAGATGCACATATTCTTTGAACATATTTATATAATTAAAATATTTATTGAAAGTATTTAATAAAAATATAAAATCCAAAAAAAACAAATTGTATAAAAGAAGTAATATCATATAAAAATATTTTAAAAAATTAAGAAAAAAACAAACCGGGCCAGCCAGGCCCATAAAAACCAGGTCAAACTCGGGCCGAGCCCAAGTGGCCCATTGGACCGGTCCAAATAGGTCCGGTTCTTTTCGGGCCTATATTTTTGCAGCCTATTCTGTCCTTTAAACTAGGTTTTCAGGTCGGCCCGACGAGTCGAACCCGTTTTGACAGCTCTAACTACATCTGATAGATCTGGATCCCCTCATGTACAGAGGGGACCGTTGGATCACAAACATATACATACACACCTGCACGAGATGTGTGTGATTTAACGTTTCCGTCCTGCACAGAATCCTCCTATATAGAAGTGGTCTCCATCCAAATATGACTGTGTAAGTTGATTAAAAATAAAAAAAACCACTCAACTTCTGAGACGAAATGAGATGCATTGTTCAGACTTGTACTAAATTGTCATGGTTAGTAATGTTATTGCAGATTGAAATTGGAAAATGACTTAGATATTTCAATTTTTGAAAAGTATTTCTCACGTGTTATAGATATAGACTATTGGAGGAGGGAGAAAAAAAAACATGCACTTTTGGACTCAACTCAAGCAGGCCCAAACTGCCGGAAGTCCGCAATGCAATCCAAATGATATTGAAAAGGTTCAAACTTATGCTTCTCCAATATTATAAGATACACCTATTTTGTTAACTTTTTTAATAAAAGAAATTATTTTAATATATTTTTTTCAATCCATCAACTCCACTTTTTTCTCTTCCCCGTTTTCCAACCGCACAACAATTCCCCTAAATTATGTGAATCAATATCTAAGTCCCTGCAATGATTTTATAGTCCCTACCAATATTTTTTCTTTTCATCTTGTAACGTTGAATAATGAATTTGATGGAAGGCGGTGGCAGCAAATAAAAAAAATGTATTTAAAAGTTATTTTTTTATGAATGTATTAAAATTAATGTATATTTAATTTAAATTTTATTTTATACGGTAAAATAAATATTTGATACATTAATTAAATTTTATTTTTATAAAAATAAGTAAAATAGATATTTGATAATGTATGTAGGTGTATCTCATAAAATTTGAGGGGTATATAGTAAGGCCCTATTGAAAATAAACATATGTTTTTTACGGCCCAACCCAGGTTATATGCACCCACATATGTGAGTGGTGCACACATTATAAATTTTTAAAAGTTATAACAACATATAAAAATATGTATATTACCCTTTTTTAATATTTAACCCATCCTAACTTGTCCAATACCGTGAAGGAAAAAAAAAAGAGTTTTTTCAAGATAATCTAATTTATATTCAGATCCTTCTATTTGATTGTTGAGAAATTTCAACTATGGTATTATATCATCATCCTTCATATGCGTGTTGATGAAATAAGTTAATCCAGGTATTCAAGGAAGTAATCAACTTAATTCCAGGTGACGTGTCCCAAGAAAATTAATTCAAGATGAGAAGATCTAGACAATGGAGCAAAGATGCAGTTGAAATGAACAAAAGCCTTTAAAGAGGATGAAAAATCACATGAATAGCATCAAAGGGGGAAAGCAGCAATGAAATCTCATAGGAGGCGAGCAGCTACACCTGCTCGCCCCTATGAGCTGCTCGCCACCAATATGCAGGAGGTGGCGAGCAGTTAGTGTAATTCTGGGAAGTGGCGAGCAGCTTAGCTGCTCGCCCAACCAGCTGCTCACCCTTGAGCTGTTTAAAACCAGCTGCTCGCCGCCTTCATACCTGATCGCCAGAACCCCATTTTCTCCATTTTTGGTCGATTTCTTGTTGTATTTATCTTGTATAAATGGTGGTAGACACGTGTAAACACCCAGGAAGGCGTGGCAACATCTATGCCACCACCTGCTTATGTTTTTGCCTATAAATAGGCAATTTTTCAAAAATAAACTCAAGTTTTCGCTGCCTTAACTAAACTCTGCCTAAATCTTTCCAGAATTTGTGCTTTACAAGTTCCAGTAGGCTTGATTCAACGTAATGTTAGTGAAATCCTGCTAAAAGCCACATGAAAAAGTGTTTTGTGAAGATTTCATTAACATTTTGGCGCTAGAGGAAGGGCTCGAACCTTCGCTTGGTAAATTCATAAGTTACTGGGAGAAATGTGACAAAATCTGGATTTTTAAGAAATCCTTGTACCTGCTCGCCTCCTAACCTGAAGAAATCCTTACAGCTGTTCGCCACCCTGGATAACCAGCTGCTCGCCACCTTGGAAAGCTAGTTGTTCGCCTCCATTGTTGAAATTAACACTAGCTGGTCGTCAGCTGCTCACCTGTTCATCTGCTCACCTGTTTACCTGTTATTTCATCTGTTCAGCTGTTAAGTGGAAAGGAGTTGACATTACATAAAATATCGAGAGAGGTTTCTCAACTAAGAGTAACATCGCACGGAAGGAATAACAACCATCATAATAGGAGAACACCAGTGCCTGAACAATCAACTGCGGTTCAGGACGCAATGAACAACAAACCACAGATTGATCATACCGGAGTCCCGCCTGTCCAAGTGGGGCAAAATTACATGCAGGGGTTATCTGAACTGCTCCCCTTTCTACAAAGTCCGAAGGATATCTCACGTATGACGGCCCTTTGAAGGGTATTGCAGCAACAGGAAGTCGCCGGTCCCTCTGGGATGCGACCTGAACCCAGACCTGTCCTTCAACGGGCAGTTCAGCGTCAACCGGAGGCCGAGACTGAAAGCGAGCAATGCAGAAAGCGAGAGGAACGAGGGAAGCAGAAAATAACTGATCAGTTGGGCCCGCAGGGTAGACGAATGAGAAGCGTGGTGGATGAGTCAAGTCACAGCAGTCCGCGAAGCAGACATCCGGAGCAATGCGGTGATGGGTCATACGGACGGCCTATATCGATGTCCCATCATTCAGTTCATGTACAGGAAACGAATCCAGAAAGGCAGCAGTCTGTTCGAGAGCGATTACGGTGGCCGGCGCGCAAAAGGTAATAAGGATGCCACCCAGGTCTCATCAGAGCGACCGAGCGTCTGTCTCCGCTCGCCATGTGCGAGAGGAACAACCTCCACGTCCTCGTACTGAGACCTCAGATGGAATTCTATTGTCAATGAAGAAAGCTATCGAGGACCTTCAGGCCAAGGTAGCTCTGCGTCCGGAGGGTGAGTCATCTTTACAGATCCCGCTATCACCGCTGTCACCCGCAATCCTAACGGCACCCATTCAGCCGAAGATCCAATACCCGACAACGAGTCTGTATGAAGGAAACTCTGATCCGAAGGTGCATGTCTCAAAGTATACAGATTATATGATCTCGATGGGAGCGTCTGATGCTACCCATTGCAGAAATTTTCCTCTTTCACTTGGAGACCATGTACATCGGTGGTTTACGGTGATGCCCCCGGCATCAATAACCTCTTTCAGGCAGCTGAGCCGGGAATTTTTAGCACACTTTTCGGGAGCGGCATCGTGCTTCACTCATAAGCACCGACTGGCAAATCTGGTACAGGAGGCAGGGGAATCAGACTAGAAATTCCTCGAATGCTTTGACAAAATTCTTCTCGAGGGAGAGCCAGTAAGTGAAGACACGAAGGTGATTGCCGCAATGGCAGGATTGAAGAAGGGATCTGATTTGTGGAAAGAAATGCACCTTGCGTGCCTAAAAACTTATGGGGAATTCCGTAACAAGGCCGGGATATTTGTGGCAATGCAAGAGGCATTGAGGAAGTCATTAGGAGGGAACACTGAAGGTGGAAGTACGGAGACTCCAAAGGCGTATGCCAGGAGAGATGGAAGCAACTACAGGACCCCGGGAAATGTCAAACCTTTTGCAGGTAAAGGTTTGAGAGGCAAGCTCAATCGAGTTCTAGCGGTCACCATTGACCAGGTCTACAATGTGGTCAATGAGAAAGGGATGTTACCTGAACCCAGAAAGATCAAGGTAAATCCGAGCAAGGTATTTTTAGGCAGATATTGCGCTTACCATCAGACGATGGGCCATTACACTAGTCAGTGTAAGGATTTGCTCAGAGAGTTGTGGAAATTCTACGAAGAAGGCAAGCTGTTCGAATTTATGAAAAAAGCCCCCGGAAAGAGACCCCTGGAACCTCGATGCAAGGACAAAGGAAGAAAGCAGTGAGGACAAGGAAGAAAGGCCGAAGCAGGATCGGCCAAAGCGGCGAGTACCACCCCCTCAACTAGGACCGGTGAGGGAACTTTTGGTAATTGAACCTGAGGTTGGCCACGCATGTGGGTGTACAGATGGGAGGCCACCTTCATTGAAAAGGCAGAAAAAGGCGAAACTTCACTCCATTGACCAGTTGAAAGAAACCGCGACCAGTGCGGGAACCTCGGCCGCTCCTACTGCGGAACTGACTTTTTCTCAGAAGGACTTGGAGGGCATTATCACCCCACACAACGACTCCCTGGTCATAAGCGCGAACATAATGAATGTCAAGGTTCACAGACTACTGGTCGACACTGGAGCGTACACGAACATACTCTTCAAGAGCACACTGGACCAGATAGGGGATTTCGAATCCTATATCGAAGACTGCAATCATAAAATAATAGGATTCGGGGAGGCTGTTACTATTCCCCTAGGCATAATACGTTTGTTTGTGGAACTTGTATCGGTCGATGAACCCGATAGGAGGTTGACTCGGCACGTTGATTTCCTTGTTGTAGACCACCCATCCTCCTATAACGGGTTCCTCGGCCGGCCTTTTTTGCATGAGTTTAAAGCTGCCTATTCGACGTACTACTATTGTTTAAAATTCCCAACACCAAATGGCGCTAGTACAATAAAAGGCGATCAAAAGAAAGCCCGCGAATGTCTACTTCAAATAAAACCATCCAATTCACAGATAAATGTCATTGAATATTCTCTCGTACGAACTGAACTAGGACCTAAGAAATTGGCTCCTTCGCAAGACGAAGTAGTACCAATGGAGGTCGAATATTCAGAAAACGTACCAAGGGCAGAACCAAATCAAGACATAACAACCTTGGCAGAAATAGCACCTGAGGGGCACTTCAATGGTGAACAACCAAACGAATACCCACTCAGCCAGAATTTCGAACCCAGGTTGCCAACCCTAGCCGAAACAGCGTCTGAAGGGCACTTCAACGGTAAACAACCGGACGAATGCCTTCTCAGCCAAGATTTCGAACCTAAGTTGGACTGCGAACCGATGGAGATTGAAGATGAACTAAATGTCAATGGGCCAATTTTCGATCCCAGATGGAAGGAGAAGCGAAAGTGCGCTACCCCAATAGAAGAATTAACCATCGTTAAAGCTTTTTCCGGACAAAGAGGATCTCGAGCTTTACATCGGATCCGAACTACCATAGCCATACCGGTCGAGGATAATTAAGTTTTTGAAAAAGAATCTGGATGTATTTGCATGGTCACACTCAGACATGATGGGGATACCGACGAAATACGCCTGTCATTGTCTTAATATTGATCCAGCACATCGGCCAATTCACCAGAAAAGAAGAAAGTTCGGCCCAGAGAAATACGAGGCGTTAACTGTGGAAGTTAAGAAATTGCTGGATAACAAGTTGATACATGAAGCTTTGTGCCTCAATGAGTTGTGAACCCGATCCTTGTTCGTAAACCCAATGGAACCTGGAGACTTTGTATCGACTTTACAGATTTGAACGCGGCATGTCCGAAAGACAACTTTCCACTCCCGCATATTGTCCATCTGGTTGATAATACTGTTGGACATGAATTGATGACATTTATGGATGCTTTTGCGGGTTATCACCAGATCGCATTGCATCCAGATGACCAAGAAGACACAGCATTTTATACCAACAAAAATCTTTATTGTTGGGATAGAATGCCTTTTGGCTTGATTAACGCCGGGGCTACATATCAAAGACTAGTGAACAAGATGTTCGACGAGCATATCGACCATTCGATTGAAGTCTACGTGGATGATATTGTCGTGAAAAGTCTACGTAAGGAAGATCATCTTGAACATCTTGCGCAAACATTCGAGATACTCCGCACTTACAACATGAAACTCAATCCCAAGAAAAGCAGCTTTGGAATTCACTCAGGAAAATTCTTGGGACATCTAGTAAGTCAGCGCAGAATTGAAGTAAACCCGACGAAAGTCAAAGCCATTGTTGACATGGAGCCACCTGATTCAGTACGAAAGGTCCAATGTTTAACCGGATGTTTGGAGGCACTGAATCGCTTCATTTCACGATCTGGAGATAAGTGCAGGCCGTTTTTCGAGGCTATGAAGAAGAAGAAGGATGATTTTGTGTGGACAGACGATTGTCAGAGAGCGTTTGATCAAATCAAAGAATATCTGAGCAACACACAAATTCTATCCAAACCAATGCCTGGCGAGAAATTATACCTCTACCTCGCAGCATCGGATGTAGCAATAAGTTCAGTACTTGTGTGCGCGGAAGGCCAGTTCCATTCCCCAATCTACTACGTGAGTCAAGCTCTACACAAGGCAGAAGTGCGATACTCTCAAACTGAAAAGTTGGCGTATGCATCGGTTATGAGCACCAGAAAGTTGCGGCCCTACTTCTACGATCATCAAGTGGAAGTACTTACTATGTTCCCGCTCAGACAAATCCTTCATCGTCCAGCTACAGCGGAAAAAATGCTGAAATGGTCCCTGGAAATCAGCCAATTCACCATTACATACGCAACGCGAATGGCAATCAAAGGACAAGCTCTGGCCGACTTCATTGTGGAATTGACTTACCCACCAAAGTTAACAAGGGATTACAAACATCCGTGGCACTTGTACGTTGACGGATAGTCAACCAGTACGGCGTCGGGGGCAGGAGTAGTGCTAATAAGTCCCGATTGCCAAGTATTTACGTCAGCCATCTGATTCGCTTTCTTGGCAACAAATAATGAAACAGAATACGAAGCGCTAATAGCTGGGCTCAGACTCGCGTTGGCCATTGGGGTCAAAAGATTGCAAATCTTTGGCGACTCCCAATTGATCGTGTCACAAGTTCGAGGAGAATTCGAGGCTAAAGACGAACAGATGATACTATATCAAAAAATAGTAGCTCATCTATTGAACATGTTTCAACAAGTCTATATCGAACAGATACCTCGGCTAGAGAACACGCAAGCCGACGCTCTGGCCAGATTGACATCAAGCAAAAGAGCGACAGACATATCAGAAGTCGTTATTACCAAACTTGGCAATCATTCGACCTTCGATTACAAAATGAATCAAACATCGAATGGGGGGCAGGAGGTGGACGAGTTGGACAATGAAGACTGGAGAACTAGTCTAATGAAATATTTGACTAGTGGAGAGCGGCCTGACGATCCCTGGACAACAGCTCGACTGGTGAAGCAGGCAGCTCGTTACGTGATGATCGATGGCCAATTATATAAGAGAGGATTTTCATCACCCCTTCTCAAATGCATATCACGAAAACATGGATTGGAAATTCTCGAGGAAATCCACGAAGGCATATGTGGGAGCCACACTGCAGGAAGAGCATTAGCGCATAGAACTATGAGGCAAGGGTATTATTGGCCCACCTTGAAAGAAGATGCAATTTCATTTGCGAAAAAATACCGCAAATGCCAGATATTTTCTCCTAACATAAACACTCCTCCGCAAGAAATGAAGCCGGTATACAGCCCTTGGCCATTTGATAAATGGGGATCGACATCATCGGTCCATTCCCACCTGGGAAGGGAAATGTTAGATTTGCGGTGGTTGCCGTGGATTATTATACTAAATGGGCGGAGGCCGAATCTTTAGTGACGGTAACACAGGAAAAGATGATCAACTTCATCTGGAAAAAAATGATATGCAGATTCAGCATACCTCGATCGATCGTCACAAACAATGGGCCACAGTTCGATGGGAAGAAGATCCGAGAGTTTTGTAATACTTGGAAAATAAAAAAGTATTACTCGATGCCCTATCATCCGTAGTCAAACGGTCAGGTTGAGGCGATCAACAAGATCATCAAATAGACATTAAAGCTCCGTTTGACAGAGAAAAAAGGAAGCTGGTCGGAAGAACTCCCAGAGGTATTGTGGTCATATCGAACGTCATTCAGAACAAGCACAGGAGAAACCCCATTCTCAATGGCATACGGAACTGAAGCAATGGGTCGAGCTACAGAATCCCACATGGCGAGTTTGTATGTACAAAGCCATCGCGATCGAGAAAGATTTCCTTGAAGAAAGGCGAGTCGCTGCAGAACTGCGCAACTCAACATACAAACAATACGCTACTAGGTATTACAACTCGCAGGTCAGGAAGAGAAGTTTCCAGGAAGGCGATTTGGTATTGCGGAAAATCTGGTGTACTCCACCTGGAACATTCGGACCCGATTGGGAAGGACCATTTTGTGTTTCGCGAAGTTGGTAAAATGGAACTTGCGATTTGGAAAACCTAGATGGGACACCTTCCTCGTACACGTGGAATACTGCTTATTTGAAAAAGTTTTATCAATAATGGATGTATGATGTATATTTGGTTACGCCAACGGCGAATGGAATGTGAAAGACAATCCTTTTTCGGTAAGCGATGGCCAGGGAGGATTGCAGTCCTACCTGAAATTGCCTGAAAGTGGCTTTCTTGGTCAAATGCGCCTTTTGCCGGGCACGCTCCTCCTACAGGGACATAAAAGGTGTTAGAGACCATAAATGTCCTAAACGAGAGCGAAGCATCTTGCACTTTTTGAACGGGCAAGTTACTGTATCTAACACCTAACACATCCCAAACAAGAATTGAGCATGATAGACCATTATAAGTCTACCCTAATTGGGCCGCCAGTGTTTAAAAATATTTATCCTAACGGACGCAGTGCGCGCTCCACAGGATAGCAAATTAAATACTCCAGAATAGCTCGGGATAGAAATATAAAATCCGATGGCAGCGTAGTGAACGCTCCAAATGGATAGTAAAGCATATAATCCCAAACGAGCGCCCCGACGTAAGAGTGCAGGATCGTTGCAACCTAAAAGGTTATTACGCCAATACTGAAAAGTAGAATACGAAAACAAGCACCACATAAAGAACAGGCAATATGAACGGGTAGGCAAGACGATCATTTCCATTCCTTAAAAAGTTCGGCATACAACCAGACAAAACAAAATACATCCGACGGAAAGACAATAAGAAAAAGCAAATGAAGAAAGCATCTAAAGATAGCAAAACCGATGTCTAAACAGATAAGACATCGGGCAAACCAAAGCCCTAATCAATAATAGGGGCATCGCCGGAAGCAGCATCGGCAGGTTGAACTTCAGGAGGAACAGCTTCAGCACCTAGAGGAGTCTGGATGTAAGACATCGCAACCGCGTCTTCCTTCCTCTGACGATCTTCATCCGGAGAGGCTTCAGTGGTTTCAACAGCTCCCAAAGCAGATGCGGGAGCTTCAGTGGTGTCCTCATCCGAGTCGTCCGGAATGTCTTGACCGGGGGGATTAATGATAGTATAACCCTCTCCAAAAACCACTAGGTCAAATCCGAATTCCGCCAAATCGGCTATAGGAAGAGGCTGTGACTTGCTGGGTGGATTAGCTCAGAAGTAATCCATAAACTCCTTCTTCATCAAGTCAGAAACTTTACGGCCTCCCTCTTCAGCCCGGTGGATGATTCGAAGACACTCACCGAAAGAGCAGATATACCCAAAGTTTGATGCGTCCCGCACCTGCTCTTCTAAGTCCTCTTCAGCGTACAGACACTCCACACTCAGCTGAAGCTTTGCTTTCTCCTGCTCAAGCTCAAGGATCTTATCCATTTTCCAGCATTATCCTGGCGCTCCTGAGTAAATTCCGCTTTGAGGCGAGCGATCCCTTCAGTGGCCTTCTGCAATTGCTCTTCAAGGTTGCGGTTGGTATACTGAAGCTTTCTGCAATCCGCAATAGCATTCTTCTGAGCATCTAAGGTGCTTTTGATCTTCAAAGTCATCTGCTTCAGTTCATCATCTCTAGCCCAGATTACCTTCCGTTGCTCTTCAGTCGTCTCACGGAGCTGACGATTCGTGTTTTCCAATGCCATCACTTGATCCATAATCCGCTGATACACGATGGTAGAAGAACTGGCAAACATACTACCCAGAAGTATGTTGTCACTCATCGTCTGGTCGTGGATAATCTTATCATTTGTCGCACTTCACGACTGTGAGATGAACTCGGAGGCCCTTTGCACCTCGATATCCATGATGTCCCCAAAATGCCTAGGGACACGAGAGCAAGCAATCTGGTGGAGGGCGTCGCAATGAGTTGGATGATTGCCTGGATGATAACTGAAAGAAAATAGAAATCATATCATTAAACGGCAAATCACATGTCAAAAAGGCAGAAAATGTAAAGACATAAAACTTACGACTCCTTAACATCGTAGTTCCATCCGAGATATGTGTCATCTCGGCAAAAACTGGGCTCGCGAGGAGGAGAAGGAACGACGTCACGTCGATCATCCGATCGAGGGGGTGGAGATGACCGACGAGATACCCCAGTCGGACCGGTCTTACTTTTCTTCCTTGATTGGTTGGCTTCATCACCAACAGGAGAACCACCTTCTCTCCTGGGTTGTTTCGACTTTCGTGGCGGGCTCGCTCTAGCCGGAGAAGCCACAGGAGCAGCAGGAGCGATAGGAGCATGAGCCGGCATAGATGGAGTAGCGGTCTGAGCCGCCCTTTTCTTTCTCAGCAGCACCATTGCGGCTGGCGGGTCCACCTTGTGCTTGTTCTTTCCGGTTTTGATCTTCATGACTTTCTGGCAGGAAGTGTTAAACTCTGGAGGAATAGCAACGGTGATCCCTTGATCTACAATCAAAGAATGACAAACTATTAGAGGATTAAGAAATTCATATAACCGAAAGTTGAACAAATCCAATACAAACCCTCGGGAATTGGAGCTTGTGCGGCAAGATGATGCGGACTAGTCACCAAACGAGTTGTGCGTCTACAATGCTCTTGTGACAGATGCTTCACGGTCCGGTATCGTTCTCCACGCGAGGAAGCATTTGAAAGTGCGTAGATGAGCAAGTTCGGGATTCCTTTTTTAACCCAACGCGGAAGCCTCAGACCTGCAAAAAATAAAGTTATATAAGTGAACTTCGGAACGAATAACACGCAAAGGACGTTATTTATGTCTAAATTCCCCATATTCTTCTGGGGTATCAATCCTATCTCTACCACCAGTGTAGGAAGTAGAGGCACGCCAATCACCGCCCATAAAGAAAAACTGCTCTTTCCATCGCTTTACTTTATTGGGAATGCCTTCCACAATCTTCATTCCCGATCGGACTTTTACATAGTAATAGCTATATCCCTCTTCAGTGCATTCTGAGATCATCATCGAATAATAAATCTCCGGAGCTGTCAGCCGGTTAGCATATCCTTCTAACCCCATCACCGTCAAATAACTCAGCAAATTTCTCCATCCATTCGGTGTGATTTGAGTAATTGCTAAACCGGTGTCCATCAGAAATCGCCCAATAATCGGATGCAACAGAAGTGGGAACCCGGCTTCAAGAACATCTACATTCCTTGCTGTACATCCTGGAGGAGGCCGATCCGCTCGTTCACAGTCACGTGGGACATACATATGAATATCAAGTGGAATTTGAAATTCGTCCCGTAAAGTCGTCAGATCCTCTTCCAACAACAGACTCCGATGACGGGTGGCCATGAATCTCGTTTCCTCATACAGAACAGGTGGGAGACGGGGACAGATAAATTAATCCCGGTACTGTTCAAGATAAGCCGGCCAGTTGAAATCCCGTACGATTCCCTCCGGTATTCTTTCTTCGAGTACTTGAGCCAGAGGTTGATAAGCATGGGCCAGCTTTCTCCAAAGATCAGCTTGACTCGGCCCTTCTCCCAGATCAAAGTCCTCTCCCATCTCAGAGTCAGTTGCACCCTCAAGAGGATTCACCACTTCGGTAATGTCTGCAGCTTGATCTTGAACTTTTGGAGCCTGTCGGACAGTACTAGTTTCTTCAACATCCAGCCCAGAAGACTCCGAGCTCGTCCCAAAAACATCATGAAAAACTGAATGGACGTCGAACTCCGTCTCCTTGTCATCAGTTTCTTCATCAATAATAAGCAATCTTCTTTTGGCAGGAGGAGAACGAGTACTTTGACCTCGACGGGTGACTTGTGCACGACGAGTAGCCCTCAAATCCCTATCAGACAATTGGCGGCGACCAGCTACATTTGCTCGGTGGGAGCGAGCAGCTCCTCTACTTGGACGGCGAACAACTTGTTACTTTGGGCGGCGAGCAGTTCCACGAGTAGGGAAGCGAGCAGCTCCTTCAACTTGTCTTGGGGAGCGAGCAGCTACACTGCTCGCCTTGCGTGACGAGCAGATTCCTCAGTTGGGGAGCGACCAGCTGCGGGTCCAGGGGAGCGACCAACTCGCCCAGAAGAGCGGCGATCAGCTGCCTCAGCTTCAACCTGGAGGCGAGCAGCTCTCTCGGCATCCATTTCAGCTGCTCGCCTCCTCTCTTGAACGGAACAATCTCGCTCCCGGGATTCCGTTCTGATAACTAAGCTTCCAGTACACCGATTCCGAGCCAAATTTGAATAATCCCAGAGATCGTGGAGCGGGGACTCTACCATCGGTTGTTTTTTCGAGTTTCGGGGCGGCGTATCGCCGGAAGGCGGTGAAGACACCATTGATTCCGGTGAAAAGCTCCAAAAATCGAAAAACCTCAGAGAACAACACTCAAGATACGGGTTCAATCCTAAATACTAAAGTCCTCAATCCCAAAACAAATTTCCAGTGAAGATAAACCCAAAGAACTCAAATATGAATTGGGCGGGAAGATTTTCGGTGACAAACAGCGATGAAGGTCCGGTTTCCGATAAAAAATGAACGAGAATTGAAAAGAAAAGAAAAATAAATATAGGAATCTAACTTGATAATCGATTTTGCGAAGAAGGACAAGAAGAGATGTCGCCGGAAATTTCACCGGAGGTTTTGTAAGCCAGAAGTTAAGAAACGAAAAATTGGAAAGTGTGATATGTGTTGTGTATTTATAGAGAAAGAGAGTGAGCCCTTGTTTGCAAATTTCGGGGGTCAAAATGCAATTTTCCAAAAAATTGAAAAAGCGGCGCGCGATATAAGGCGGTCTTTTGGATTCCGTACAAGCTACGCGGGTGAAGGCGGCGAACAGCTTAGCTGCTCACCCCCTCATCTCAACAAGCTGCTCGCTTCCAAACATAAGGAGCTGCTCGCCTCCTCCTAATCCAAGTGGCAATTCTTCAATTTCAACCACTCCAATGCACGGCGATCCAATCAAGGATATACAACACTAATTGGACGTGGATATTGGGAAATACACCCTGATATCTCTTTTTTCCTACGACCGGTTTATCCACAAGGGTGATTTACGGCTAGGTTTTTAATGAGGCCATGTGGGTTTTCCACTATATCCATCATCCAAGTAGCTGCAGAAATTACTTCCTAGCGACGAAGAATTCTTATAAAATCCAAATAGCTTGATAATTGTTATCCATCTGATGGTTTCAACAAACATCAAGCTAGGGGGCAACTGTTGATGAAATAAGTTAATCCAGGTGTTCAAGGAAGTAATCAACTTAATTCCAGGTGACGTGTCCCAAAAAAATTAATCCAAGATGAGAAGATCTGGACAATGGAGCAAAGATGCAGTTGGAATGAACAAAAGCCTATAAAGAGGATGAAAAATCACATGAATAACATCAAAGGGGGAAAGCAGCAATGAAATCTCGTAGGAGGCGAGCAGCTACACCTACTCGCCCCTATGAGCTGCTCGCCAACAATATGCAAGAGGTGGCGAGCAGCTTAGCTGCTCGCCCAACCAGCTGCTCGCCCCTGAGCTATTTATAACCAGCTGCTCGCCGCCTTCATACCTGATCACCAAAACCCCATTTTCTCCATTTTTGGTCGATTTTTTGTTGTATTTATCTTGTATAAACGGTGGTAGACACGTGTAAACACCCAGGAAGGCGTGGCAACATCTATGCCACTGCCTGCTTATGTTTTTGCCTATAAATAGGCAATTTTTCAGAAATAAACTCAAGTTTTCGCTGCCTTAACTAAACTCTGCCGAAATCTTTCCAGAATTTGTGCTTTACAAGTTCCAGTAGGCTTGATTCAACGTAATGTTGGTGAAATCCGGCTAAAAGCCACATGAAAAAGTGTTTTGTGAAGATTTCATTAACAATGCGTACATAAGTTTTTCTTATTTGTCAAATGAATTAAGTTTTTTATAGGAAAATATTATGCGTATTGTGTTACTGAATATTTGTGCTTATCTTTTTTATATATTATTGTATTTAAGGTTTAGGGTTTGCTATAATATGATAATATGATGACAAAAAGTATAGAATATGATGTTCGCACATTTTTTAAAAATTTCAACAATGCATAAATTTCGACTCTGATTTTATGAAAAATACACCACTTTTCAAAAAAAATTCCCAAAAAAATATTAGAGATTTCGGTTTTTTTTTTTCAAAATTTTTGGTAAATTTTTGAAATATTTTTTACAATTTTAGATAGTTTTTGGTTTAATTTTTTTAATTTTTACATGTGAGTTGACAACGACTTTTGGTGGCTGCTAGATGGGGACGACGTCGTCTATGGTGGCCGGATGGGGACGATAATGTCGGACGGGAGGAGGGAGCGTTAATCTGAGTTTCTCTCCATTTTATTGGCTAAACGATGTAGTGGTGGCTTGTTGAGGGTTGACGACGATTGTTGTCAGCGGCTATTCATGGATGGTGACATCGTGTAGTGGGCTGGTGGTCAGACGACAACTGTTAGCGGCGAATTTTCTCGGACGATGATGTCGTGTGGTGAGCTAGTAGCCGCACGGTGATTTCACATGGAGGAAGCAGACATGTTTCTTTAAAGGAGTGGATGCACAAATTATATTTGAGTAATGAACAATAACAAAAATGGTAAATTATGGTTAGTTTTGTGTGTGTACTAAACATATAATGTGTGTTCTCATCTTGTGTGTGCACCACCCACATATGTGGTGGGTGCATATAACCTGGGCCATTTTTTACTGGACCAGGTTATTGACACTAGTCAAATTAGTAAATACATTAGTAATAATTTTTTCAAAAATTTTACACATTATTGGCATTTTTTTCAAATATCTTTTTCAATTTTCACTATGTTCGAAAAAAATTTACCGAAAAAGTAAAAAAAATTGAAATAAATTACCGAACGAAGAATAATGTATTCATTCGGGTAGTGTATTGCCCAAAGAGCTTAGTGTCAATAACCTGGACCTTTTTACTGTACCTGGATTCAAGCACTTTTGGACCTATACATGGAAATTTAAAATGAGTTAATCCATAAAGTGTACCTTGATTGAGAAAAACAAATAAAAATGAAGGTGCAAATAAAAAAAAATTAATCTACAATTATAGATTACGAAAAAAAAAATTTAAATGGGGGGGGGGGGGAGAGACAAGCCCTACTTGCTTAAATCTATTCCGGTGAAAGCTAATTAATATTAATAGCTCTCTCGTGAAATCAATTAACTTCACGTGAATTTTCATTTTCATTTTCAAATATCACTTATATGCACACACTAAAATTATTATGTATATACATAATAGTTATAATAAATATATATAATAGTGATCGTGTATATAATATTATTTAAAAATATATAATTTACAAGTTTTTATCAATTAATATAGTTTTGACAAATGATATGATTCGTGTTCGACTTTGCATTTTATAGCTTAAATATTTTATATGTGAAATTTAAAAATAATATCCAATTTGTTTTAATTTAAAAGAAACCTGAATAAATAGAATAACACAAGATATGATATCTTTGGTCGTCACAAGTGAGTACATCTATGGCCGCACCAAGCCAAAATATATTTTATTGGTAGTATTGTGTATGGAGTTATGCTTACAATCTTCTAAGTACAATCTCATATATATAGAGAATATATAAACCTATCTAAACATAAAGCCCATCATGCTCATGATCCAATAATCTATATAATGTGATATGCACATTGATATATTTATTTACAACACTCCCACTTGGAAATTACAATTTGATGTCTATACCTCATTCAATATTGATAAAATAATTTAGAGGATGACATTTGTTAAATAAAAAAAGAGTACAACTGTTGGGAAATCCCTTATGTTTTGATGACATTAAAACTAGCTGACCTTGGGAAGTCAGCTGGTGTCAGATCAGATCAGCTGCTGATGTCAGATCAGCTGAGGTTAGATCAACTGAGGTCTAGGTCAGCTGATGTCAGACCAGCTGAGGTGCCGAAATCAGACGAGGACAAAATCAGCAGAGGAACATCAGCAGCAGCTGAGGTCGTCTGAAGCTGTTGCATAGAAGTTCTATTTACAGAAAGTCAATCATGTCAAGAGGACAAGATCACAGTAACGACTAGAAGATTTCCAGAATCATAGGCAATCAATCAAGTCAATCAGATTGAAGATCAAGCCAAAGATGGAAAGATATCAACCTGGAGATCAAGAATCAATCAATCACTTAGATTGATTGATTACATATTTATAGGGATTTCAAATCCTAGTCAACTCTAACGTCTAGTTTTTGTTACCTATAAATATGAGTACAAGAGAGAAAAATCACAACGTTCCTACGCTCGATTACATTAGCATATAGGCTACACTTTTTCCTCTGTACACAAACACATTCATACAAATTATTATTCCTTTGTAAGACTTTGTAGAAGTCGATCAATTAGTTGCAAGGTTGTTTGCACTAACAAGTTGTAAGAGAGTTAGTAAGTGAGTAAGGGAGCCCCTCAACTCCAAGTTAGATTGAGGAGAGTGGATGTAGGACAGTTGGTCCGAACCACTATAAATCTTGTGTGTTTACTTGCTTTATTTATTTACTCTTACTCGCTACACTAAAAAAAAGGTTTTCTTAAAAAGGATTTAACTAAAAACGTTTCCGCACACTAAGATCACTGCGCACTCAGCTGATTTTATAGTTAGGTGATTTTCAAAACAAGGAGACTCAAAGTCTTCTTTAGGGACTAACAACAACTATTGATATTCGGGATCCAATCTTCAGGATTGTTTTACTCCCCCTGAAGATAAATCTTCTAAGTCTAAGCATCCCAATTCCATAGATATACTTTTAAAAGTATATGTAGGAAGAGATTTAGTGAATAAATCTGCAAGATTATCACTTGAGCGTATTTTTGTTCGGGAAAATGTATTTTGTCAAGTTCCCTTTGATATAGCCGCTACTCATTTGAAAAATACAAGCAGCATTATCTTCATAAATTGTAGTAGGTGTTATGTCATTTATAGGGATACCACACGAATCATATATGTGTTTTACCAATGATTTTAGCCAAATACTTTCTCATGAGGTCTCATATAGAGATATAATCTGTGAATGATTTGAGGAGGTGATTATCATAGTCTGTTTTACAGATCTCCATAAGATTGTTGTACCACCATAGAGAAAATATAACTGATTTGAGATCTGGCATTATGGGGATCAAATATATAGCAAACATCCGAATAACCTACTAGTGTTTTGTCTTGGTTTCTTGGATAAAATAAATCAAGATCTTCTAAACCTTGAAGATATCTCAATACGCGTTCAACACCATTTCAATGCCTCATTGTAGGAGAGGCACCAAATCTTTCAAGTAAATTTAGTGCAAAAGCGATATCCGGTCTTATACAGTTTGCAAGATAAAGTAATACGCCAATTGCGCTAATATAAAGAACTTCTGGTCCTAACATTTCCTCAGTGTCTTCTTTAGGACAAAATTGATTATCATCCACTTTAAGAGAACGAATAACAATTGGTGTACTAAGTGGATGAAATTTGGTTATATGAAATATATCCAACACTTTTTTCAAGTAAGTTGACTAATGTATAAGAATTTTTTAGAAAAATGTTCTATCTGTAGGCTGAGTTAAAACTTGATTTTACTCATTGTTATTATTTTGATTTCAACCTTTAAGATTGATCCAGCCTTTTCAAACCACTTCCTTGTTCCTATTATCTTCAAATCATCAACATACTCTGAGATGATATGTAATTTATTTAATTATTTTTTTATTAATACACAAGGAAAGGCTTCATGTTATATATTTCTTCTTCAGAAGGAATTCACCGAGTCGAGTGTACCACATTCAACCTGATTGATATAAATCATACAATGATCGTTGTAGTTTTATGATACACATATTGCTTTTTTCGTCATTCCACATTTGGAGTATTTTAAATCCGTCCAGGGATTTCATATAAATAAATACTTACAAGGCCCATCAACTGCATTTTCAAATCAATTTAACCGTTAGAAATATTCTCTAGCGAAACTCTATAATGTTCATAACAAGAGAATATGTTTGATCAAATCTAAACCAATAATGAGTCTATAAGCTATTAATCTCGTTTTGTATCTCTCTTCCTTATTATTTTATTTCCATACACATACTAATTTATATCCTGCAAGGATAATGTATCCGGGGTACGTAAGTTATAACCAAATACTTTTTTTTTTTTTTAGCGAGACTAGCTCTACCACATTCACTTCTTTCTATTACATTCAATCAAAGTGCCTCTGACAATTAAGATCTGGATTCAGATTTTAGAAAGAGCAATTGTTGACACGAATAAGTTATCGACGATAGTGATATATTTATCTAATGTATTTATTTATAAAACTCACATAAATCAGATCCTTCTCATTTCCCGAAATATTCTGATCTGATCGTTCCACAACCCTAGTATTAATATTTGCTTGTACACGTGCATTTTTACTAGAATTCTCATCTTCAGGACGAATCTCTTCATGAGATTTCAAGAGTGGCTGAATATTTTACTAGCTTTAATCTACCATGGATTTATATTTTTCACAAGGATGCAAATGGCCCCTACAAAAACCGTCTAGGTCCCCGCCTAGGCGCTTGGTGGCCCCCAGCGGCCGACGCCTAGTCCAAATCGGCCGAGAAAAATGGTCAGGGTATTAGGCCCCGCCTAGGCAGCCATAATGAATAGGCAGAAATGACGTCCACAGAGGAGGCATAGGTGGAGGTTTATTAAAAAAAATTAAAAGTTAAAGACAAATGTGATTATTTGAGTAAATAAAACAATTGAGCAAGTTAAGACATTAACCATTTTCATTTATGCTCATCATAAAACATTAGCCATGACTTCTAAACTTAGAGAGCTTGACGAGGATGATTTCTCATCGAATGATGATGAAATAAATGTTGATGTGGAGTTTGAATCTGATGATGAAAAATGTGTACGTGGAGTTGAACAACAATTATCATTAAATGTTCCTCTTAGTTGAACTACTTATTAATTTATCCGTATGATATATTTTGTTATTTTAGTATTTTATTTAGAAGTTGAACAATGTCATTTTGTGATAGTTTTTAGCATTTTATTGACTTGTTGTGTTTTGTGAAAAATGCATTTGAATATTAATTATGTTTTAAATTTATAATTTATTGTATAATGTACATTTTTATTAATATATATTTAGAAAAAAATTTAAAAAAAAATAAAAATTGGCCCCGTCTAGGCCTTCTTGGCGCTTGGCCGCACTCGACCGTCCGACGACCGCCAAGCGCCATTTACTCCCTTGATGTTTTGTATTATGTGTAGCTTTTCTAAATCAAGGTCGATCTACTACATATCATAACTACTATTCTTTTGCAACTAGTGCATAAAAAATAATAATCATTTCTCATCTGTGAGTATTTGGTTTGTAAAATATATATTTATATATTACCTCTAAAGTTTACCTCAATGGGCCCACAAAGAAAATTAAGTATACACATTGATTTTGTTTGTCCATCAAATACCTAGAACCTTTGATATGGTTTTAAAACCTGATTCACTAACTGCACATTTGATGAAAATCATATTTGGCATTAGGAGAAGATAATATTCTACTTTAATTTTTTACTGTCATATAATAAATATTAAATGTCTTCAATATGAGATCGCTCTCACTAGCATTATCAATTCAGACCACTAATGCAATAATTTTAAATGTATCAAAATTAGATTTTAAGACCACTATTCACCTCTTTAAGAGTTTGAATGTTATTGTTGAATACGATTTGAAATCAAGGGATCTCCCACGCTTCAGACGTTCTTTAGATTCATTAGCATCTAATATTGTATCTTTCATAAACATTAATCTTTACCATAATATTTCCAAAAATATGTGATTTGCTAACACTTCTAGAGTTATTAAAGATGTCCGGTAATATATGATAAAATATATCGCCACAACATATATCTAAAAATTCATATCTTAATTACTTATTTTTTAAAAGTTATCAGGTCAACTTTAAAAAGTATCATTGTTCATATTTGCTTCAGACAAACTAATATGTTGAGATTCTTTTAAGGGACTTTCGACCTCGATCTTCTCAATTATTTTCTTGGCCTTCACCATAAGTTTCATCTATCAATTTATATCATTGATAGTTTTCATAATTTATTTTCAGTTAATGATTTTATTTATTACTTAAACTATCCTTTAGGAATTTCTGTAAATAATATGATATCTTTTCAATAAGATATTAATTTTTTTCATTCTTATTGACATGATATCGAAAGATAATTTTTCTTTGTCTTCTGGACAAAAATAGATACTCCCTCTGTCCCAAGATAAACTTCACACTTTCCTTATATGGACGTCTCAACTCTTTCTTCACACCCCAAAAAAGGAAACAACTCACACTCACAAAAGTCAATAAAATACATTTTTTTATATTTTATTATTTAACTTCACACTCATATACTTTATTTTTTCTTAATATGCGTGAAACTCCACCTATGAAGAAAATGTTGGGACGAAGGGAGTATAAAATTTCTTTATAATTGTCCTATTTAAATAAAATTAAATGAATTTTAATATTGAAATCCCAAGTTCAGTAGCTATAATTATTAAAGGTAAACTTGATTTAATTGTATGAGTAATATAGGATATTTAATCTAATATCCTTAAAATCGAGAAGAGTGGGTTTAGCTTGTGAATAAAACTAATGATTAATTTAGTACCCATAAACTCAACACTTCAAATAATTCCACTAAAGGTTGAATAAAGCTTGTACTTAGTTCTTTCCATACACCAAGTAGCCTAAATTTTATTTATTAATTGGGCTCGATTTGATTGAAAGCCCACACCACATGAAAATGTCAAAATTGGTTCAATAAAAATCTTCTCAGTCGATTAAAAGATGGCTGAATATATTGCTAGTAGGATGTTTGGCATTAGAAATAAAAGATGGTCATAAATTAATAATTGGGCCAGAAAATAATTAGTCTTGGATTAAAAAACAATTGGACCTAAAAATGGCAAATCAACTGGGCCTAATTCATTATACCAAGGATGCGGATATTCCCCCTCGTTTTTTTCATTACTTCACCACCCTCTTCACTTCACAATCATAAATATTCAGTTCACCACTCATACTTTTCAAAAAATACACATGCCCTTTTCAAGTGAAATTAATTTTGCAACTTCACCTCCTTTTTCTTCTTTCACTCAATTTGAAGGGTTTAAATAATTTCAAAAAATAAAATCCTAACAAATGTGTTTAGAGATTTTTTTTGCGATTTTCAATTGATTTTGTTCGATGAAATTTTGTCTTTATTCATCGAAAAAAATTGCGGTGGTGGTGAGTGTCCGTTGAAAATTACAGTGGTGGTGGTGGTGGTGGTGTTGACGATGGAAGTCGGTGGGGGTGAAGAACTCAATTATGGGGGGATATCGTGATCCATTTTTTATATATCATTCCTGTTGAGTTAACAATGATTATTTGAAATCAATTTGAATAAAGAAATTGAAGAACACCAAGATTTACGTGGTTCGATCAGAAATGATCTACGTCCACGGATGAGGGCACCTCTCTCACTAATCGATGAAGATGATACAGATTACAAGTGTTTAGGATATCTCTCTAAGTATATGATTATTTTTCTCTATACACATGTGCGTATATATATAGGAGTATGGAAATCCTAATTAAAGCTTGTGATCGTAACCGCCAAACAAGAAACTGCTACAGTTGCAACTGAAAATGAACAACGATTAGAGCCCAACGGTTTTCAGTTTTGATTCTGTTAAACTGATCTCCAGTTGCCCAACTTGGAAGTTTAAACCGCTTTGTAACTGATTCTTGGTTTAATTTCTGACTTAGAGTCAGTATGCTCTTTTCTTGTCTGGTGATGTGATATGTCCTCAGCTGAGTCTGAGTACTCAGCTGATATCATCAGTAGACCTTTATCAGCTGATATCATCAGTAGACCTTCATCAGCTGATATCATCAGTAGACCTTCATCCTGACTAACCAGCCTGCCCATCATCCTGACCTGACCAACCATCCTGACCATCATCCTGACTTATCATCCTGACCAGTCATCCTGACATATCAGCTGACTCCCTCAACTGACCTCCTCAGCTGATTTCACCAGATGACTTAGCTGACTTTCCTGATGGCCTCAGTAGACTTCTCAGATGATCCCGACTGACCCTATCAGATGACCCTCAACAGACCTATCAGCTGACCCCCTTCAATTGATAGTATTAATGTTCAGTTAATCAGCAGTACTTGCTCATCTGATTTTTATTTCACTTTCTTTGCACCCATAACAATTCCAGTTTTATTGTGTTATTGATTCAGTGGATGTATTATAACTGAATTAAGGTTGCAGTTGGAATACACTAATCGATTGCACTTCTAGATTATGAAGTTCTGTAGGATTGAAGTCTTTAACATAATAATTTTGGAGATTTAATTGAAAATTAATGCTTTTCTTTTAGTTTCATTATCTTTTACTCAATTCAATTTTTACGGTATCCTATACCTTCCCTCCTCCAATCCCACAAATGTATATCCCATTATTATCACACTATGATGCATTTTATATTAATAATATGATAGAATGAAATTTGCAAACAATGAACAAAGGTATCAAGGTTAATATATATGTTCACATTTTTCAAATTTCAGTAGTGTTGATTGCAAATTTATGGATAACATGCGATGCACGTGTTAATAACTAGTTCTCATATAAGAACCAAGGAACTTTGAAAATAATGGTCGAAATTAAAATATGCAATCTACTCCAATAATTTTTCCAATTCATTGTGAACTTCTTAGTGTTTGTGTATTTAATAACTTTCTTTTTTTCATGTGTTTGTATGTATTGTCGTGTGTGTATTTAATAACTTCATTTTTTTTCATTAAAATGTCAAATTGATTTAGGGTATTATTGCATTAGTCAACGGGTATTATTGAATTGGTGACAACTCACCAATACCTCAAAACCAACTCACCAATACCCCAAGACCAATTCAATAATACCCGTAGACTAATTCAATAATATCCCAAATCATTTTGAGTGATTCTATAAAATTGAGATTTATTTTTACTAGAAATTTTGGGAGCATTGAACATTCCAGTATTATAGACAACCTTTGGCATGGTTCGATTTTCTTTCTTCGTTGGGGATTTCGGAAGTATGTTGCCTAGTTCAGAATTTCTGTACATAAATGTTGGCTGGCATCCTTCTATAATTTATCATCTTTCGTAAAGTTGTTGCATGGAAGCGTACCATTTTTATGTTTGAAATAATTGATGAATTACAAGATAAACATGCTGATATTATAGATCTGATGATATTTTTTGAAAAGATAATAATAGAATCCTATAATCTTCGCTTACATACGTAACTTTTTTTAGATTAATTATAAGAATTGACAAAAATTGTGAAGATTATCTACATAGAAGGTTCGATCAATAATGAGAATTTTCATAAAGATTAGAGACTGGCAATATAATGTCGAATGACTGACATTTTGATGGACAATAACAAAATTCTCGAATGGCGTGTATAAAATATGATCAAATTCATAAATATTCCAAAAATAATTCACAATACCCCAAGACCAATTAATAATATCCGAAGACAAAATTTCTAATACCTCAATTGCCAAAAAATTACATAGTACGGTGTGTAGTGTGCTTTCAAAATTTCAAAATTAAATTCAAGTGCATGGTATGCACTTGGGTGCCAGTAGAATTTGCGTGCGGAAAATATTTATTACAAGTTGAACATAATTTTGGTCCCGGTAGAAAAAAAAATGATGAATTATACAAGATAGTGGATTTTATTTTTGTAATTTATGATATGAAGTTTTTGGATTATATAAATTTATAATTGCAGTAAATTTAAAATTTTATTGAATGATAAGATATATTAGGATATTACTTAGTAGTGAATAAATAATAAAAATTAATATATAATGTTTGGTAGCTTTCTCAAGCTTTAGCAATAAAATACTAATAGATTTTTAACAAAATTTATCAACGGATTTCCAACCGATATATATACCAATGTATTGCCGATGGAAATTATTAACAAATTACCAATAGTTTTTTGACGGATTTACATATCAAGTTACCAACGGATTTTATTTACTGACCGTTTTACCAACAGATTACTAACGAAAATATTATATAAATAAATCCGTCGTCAATCCGTTGGTAATCCAACAATACTTTTTACTAACAGACTACTATTTCGTTGGTAAATTTAACGACGAGCAAAATACAGATTGAAAAATTCCATCGGCACCATTCTGTTAGCAATCCGTTAGCAAAAGCTAATATATTGATTACCAATATGTTTTTTTCGTTAGCAAAACGTAAATTTCTTGTAGTATTTTTAATTTTTTATGCAAATCGTCCCAAAATAAAAATTTATTTAACTATACAATCTTGTACATGGCTCATTTTACATCCTAACTTCTACGTAATCAGTTTGTTGTTGACTCATTTTTATCCTGATACTTAGACATGTGCCGAAAAGAATGATGTTTAATACACAAAATTATGAGATTAATGTGAACTTTTTTTAAGTATAATTGCGAAAAAAGATAAAGATTATGGGGAAAAATGTTTTTATCTCCAATAGACTGAGTATTGGGCAATAAGGGAAATTTGATGAATCTGGAACAAGGAATTATAAGTGTTAAAGTGTAAAATATAAGCTGAGCTTGGATATTGAATACTAATTAGGAATTCTGATCCTGAAGATAGGATCCGGAGGAAAGATCCTGAGACAATATCCTGAACCTGAAAGAATCTGATCCTGAGCCTGAGCGAAGGTTTTATACTGAGCCCGAGTGCACTAATCCTGACACTCATCCTGAGTGTTCTGATCATTGAAGGCACTTGTCTCCTGAAGACTCAGTAACCTGAAGGCGCAATCCGGAGATTATCATCCTGAGCTGAAATCAACTACTTCTTGAATCACTCATCCTGAAGTCATATCCTGAGCTGACAGTTATGAGCAAAACAGAGTATGACGAAGGCTATTTCAACAGAGTGATAAAATTGGTTATTTGGACAACTAGCGGAGTAATCCTATTGGACGTCGGAACAATTATTCTTGACGGTTATAACCATACAAATTCGTTGATTGATTATGAGCTTAAAGACGGTTAAGGGATAGATCTATAAATATGTATTCAAAATAGAGATTGAGAGAGACTCACGATACACAGAAAATATTCACATTCTAGAGTGAGAAAACTTTCTAATCTGTAACTATTAT
The DNA here is from genome assembly GCA_026898435.1 of Prunella vulgaris. NCBI lineage: Eukaryota > Viridiplantae > Streptophyta > Magnoliopsida > Lamiales > Lamiaceae > Prunella > Prunella vulgaris. The sequence continues at coordinate 673,893 of JAPKLY010000091.1, forward strand.
GCACTGATTAGTGAAGTGAGGAAACTCCATCCATGGACGTAGATCAATTGATCGAACCACATAAAATTTTTCTATTCTTTGATTTCCTAATTTTTGCAATTCGTGTTTTTCGGAGTTATTTGTAAGTTCTGATTATTGCTTGAAAGACTTTAAAATCTTATTGAGGTCGATTCGATATCACAACAATAGGTTGAAAGAAATGTTTGCTATCACATTCTCAAATGGTTTAATTTATTTAAATCTGCATAATTTTTTATTTAATTTCTTGTTGCAGCATTTGATCATTTGTCTTTTGTATAATCAAAATCAAAATTTAATCTTGACTATTGTATGTATGCAGATTATCAAATTAGATATATCTATAAGTAGCAATATGTTTATTTCTTTATCATGCATCCTAAATGACCATATTCTTGTGAAATTTGTTCATATTATGAAATTTATACCCCACAATGTATTTATTGATATTATAAGATGTACTTCATTAGTTGTATTCATTGATACCATACACATTTTACACTATGTTATCGGGGAATACAGCTAATAATATCATTAAATACATCTTCTCGTATAAATTTCATACTATAAAATTTGTTTATAGAAATTTTTGTGTTTCAGAATTTCCTATTATGGTGCTATTTTACAGGCTCAATAATTATTATCATATTAACTCAAATAAAAAATGAAAAATAAAATATAAAGGCGAGAAAAGAACAACTCACCACTTGGGTCTTGAAATCGTGCCAAGAGATTGAAGAACTTCATAGCCAGTAATGCTTTCACCTTTCTGCATTTTTTATTTAACAGTTAATGTTACACTAATTACTACAAAAAGTTCTTTATTTATTTATCGAAAATCTAAAAATCCACCTTGAAGAATGAAGATCTGGAGCAGAAAGATGCCTGGAAACTGGATATCGATGCAATTGGAAGCTGAAGTGATAAAATAATAGGAAAGTTATTAGTAATCAGCTCTAACTCATAATTAAATATATATGTGTACATAATTAATATAATATGTGGCTTATATTGGTGTAAAATATTATGTATATAATACTCCTTCCGTCCCATGAAAATTTACGCCTCTAAAATTTTACGGTTTTTTAAAAGGGAGACAATTCAAAATACTCATTTTCAACTCCAAAAGATTTATTTTACCCACTTCAAATATAAATAACATTTTCTATCCATTTTCAATTTCAAACAATCATTTTTACCCATATGGCCCACAAACATCATCATCTAAGTTATTCCACCACACTTCACCCTATCCTACCCCACCCCACTCCACCCCACCCCACCCCATCCCATCCCATTTGATATTTATATTATTTAATATTATTAAATATTATATTATAATAAATAGCAATGAAGTTGTAAAACATATAATTTTAATAAATTAACTAATTATAATATTTTTATCATATTAACTAATTATAATATTTTTATCATATGTGTGATTATTTGAATTTTTTATTTAGATTATTTTAATGTGTAGTGCATATTGATGAATATTATAATACAAAAGTTAAATTTTAATGCAAATTAATGAATACTATAATTTTTTTAAGTATATAAAAATATTTAATTTGTGATGTTTGAAAATATATCTATTAAAATTTAATTAATACGAAAGCATTATCCACATCAAAATTAAATAAAAATTTAAATCTCTACCGAATTGTCTTAATAAAAATTTAATTATAAACTTTAATTTTTATCAACTGCATATCGAATCAGTGATTAATTAATAAATTTTTTATACAAAAATACTAATTAAAAAACACAAAATATTTGAAATAGATTAAAACAACATATGAATGATGGAGTAATAAACAAAATGGTTAGTTAATTTCATATTGATTCTTCTACTTAATCACATGCACAATTAAATTAATTAAATATTAATTGATAAAATTATAGAATTATAGATAAATAAAGTTCAATTATATATTGAATAACTTGTACTCTAATATTTATAATACAAAGTCAAACCTAACACCTATAGGATAGTGTGGTTATAAGGATAAAGTGGGCCCCAATTTAAAGTTATTAACTTTTTTACACCCATTTTATAAGGGTATTTAGGTCTTATATTATGAAGTGGGTATAAAAAAGTTTTTAAGTTAGATGTGGGTAAAATAATTTTTTAGAAATTCAAAATGGGTATTTTGTGGTATTTTCACTTTTTAAAATGTGTACATTTAAATAAAATAGTGGCATATGGGTAATGGTGTTAAATATTATGTATATAATACTCCTTCCGTCCCAAGAAAATTTACGCCCCTAAAATTTTATGTTTTTAAAAAAAATGTGTTTTTAAATAAAATAGTGGTATATGGGTAAATATGTGTATATGAATGTGATTATGCACGTTAATCAATTTTTCTTAGTAATGTGCAAATTTGTATGACAAAAACTTGTATGAATTCGAGATCACCGCGAACACGGGTTTATCAATTATCACTGTCATGTGTATACACTATCACTCTTATCTGTATATATTCGTTATGCATATATACTATCACTGTTAAAAAAATTAAGTATATTTTTATAAAAGTAATACAAGTTCATGTGAATTTGAATTCACGAGAGGTCTACTCAATTTATATGTGACATTCAAATAAAGAAAGTATGCAAATTGACATGGGACATTGGGAGTATAATTACTTGAGAATGACTTCAAAAATTGCCACGAAACCAAATTTGAAAATAACTGTATCGACAGAAATTAATATCGGGGTCTTAAATTTGTGGAAATATTGATGGATATATCGATATCGGTAAATTTAAAAATTTTAAAGAATTTAAGAGCAAATATTTAATACATAAATTTAATAAATGAATTTAAATAAATTTTACAGTTATGACAAATTTATATATACACACTATTTTTTGGAGTTTTTTTCGAAATTCATCGATATCTAACGATATTTGGTTTAATTTGTAGAAAAAAATAAGTGATATCGATATTACAGACCGATATTTATCAATATTTTTTATTTTTTGGATATTATGGAAATATCTTTTTTACCCAATATCAATATCAATGACTACGAAAAATAAATATATCGTGGATATATCAGAATAATATTGGTATATCTTCATACTTGCACACAACACAATATTCATTTTTGTACTACATTGCACTTCGGGGCTTGGTGTTAAGCTGGGATCAATTTACAGATGCCATCATTTTGAGGGGCCTTTCAAAGATACTGAGTTTATTATTACTACATCTATCTCAACTCTTTCTTCCCACTTTTATTATATTCTCCTCACTGAAAATAATAAAAGTGGAAGAAAGATACGAAACAGAGGGATTATTATTATTAGACTTGTACTCTTACAGTCTTACTGTCGTACTTTTGCCGAAAATGTTTGGCGAAATAGACTCCTCCATTTTAATTGTGCATATAAATATTATTTTAAATAAACTAATAATATATTCGTAAACATATTTTGGGGTAGTGACAATTGATTAAGTTTTATATGAAAATAGTTTATGATTAACTTATTATGAATATTTGGTCATGTGTATCAAAATATTGAAGTATCAAAAGTTGGAGTCATTAAAATTTATAATAATTATAGTATCATGTCATTGACCAAGATTTTAAATACTTCTGATGAAATTTTTGATACTTTTGATATAATATTTGATATTTTAAAACTTATTTATAATAAGTTCATGATAAACTTATAATGAATCATTTTCATAAAAAAATTTACGCTGACAATTAGGAGCAATTTATACATACAAACTCAAATTAGAACATAAAATTCAACTAGTTACAATTAGGGGCAAAAATTATTGTTCACTAATGTAGTAGGCACTGTTCATCAACTTGACGGTTATTGTTCACACTTCTTGACTACTTTTCAGCTGTTACCAAATTTTTTTGCTGGAAGTATTTTTTGGCGAAAACGTCTGCACTTATAAATATCTTAAAATATTATAGAAATTGTGCCTATATATCTTTTCGATGGACATATTTTCTGGCAAGAAGTGTCTATATTATTGAATTTCTTACAATACTACACATATTGTGTTTGCACTATTAAAATATATGTTTGCACTACAGTGAAAATTTTAAAATACTATACCAATTTTGACTGCACTATTGAATTCTTTACAATATTGTAACAATCAAGAATCCATTACAGAGTTAGCACCAAAAATCCACACAAAAATCTGTTCCACTAAAAAATTAACACAACACAAGATCAGCCACGTTGTCTCGATCTCACACCTTGCTGGAAAAAAGAGGAAGAAAAATAGACCCTCAGTCTCGCACCATCACCACCGTCCCAAAGCGCACCTCTCTGTCTCGCTCCTCTGACAGTGTTACCGCCACTACTTCTCTCCCCCACCGCAGCCACGTACCACCATGGTTTTTCTTTTTCATGTCCCACACTCTGTGGCTTCAATAGACTCTTGTGCATGCAAAATTCGACCACATAAAAGCTCATAACGTCTCTACCTTCAAAAACTATTTTGGCCATCTCGTGTCGCGCTGCTGCACCTGTGCTTGTTATCACCTCCTCCATTCCGCCCTTCATCTGTCACCACCACCAATTCTCCCCCCCAAACCCTCTGATAACCTCTGAGAACCCCTATTTCACCTCACCCCCAAAATTCTCTGCCTCCACCTCCTTTCACTGTCGCTGCCCAATGGAACCACTCCTTTTACCGTTGTCATTCCCCACTAAACCGCCTCTACCTCCCTTCACCTCTCTTCGACATCGCCGCATGGTGTCACCCAATGTTTGTGTGTGTGAGAGAGAGAAAGAGAGATGAGTGTTTATATGTTTTGAAGTGATTTGAGTGTGTGTTTTCAAATTAAAGCTAACGAGAAGTTGATATGATGTGATGTGATATCAGTGTACCTTTACCGTTAGTTATAGGTATTTTACCTTTAATTGAATCATATGTTTTATAATACTATACCAATTCTGACTGCACCATATTTCTTGGTCGATTTATTTATCGACAGATATATTTTCTACTTGAAAATACTTCTGTACTATTGAATTTTTTTTCTATAGTGAATCTATTGTGATTGTACTATACTAAACTTATTGACTATAATATAATATTGATTATTATACCACACCTTTTGTGATTATACTATATTAAAATTTTCTCTCAAACTTCAGACCCAAAAATTTCCCCGTAAATCAATTCAGAAAACAAACCAAATATCCATATATTCAATTTGAACATGAATTTGACAGAAAAATTTATTACACAGAGTTCTTCCAAAAAAAAAAAAACAGAGCTCCATTGCAAAAAATAATAATAAATTTGAACTCCATTACACTAAAAATATGCTCGAGCGCTGTTATACTAAGAAAACCAATCAGCACCATTACAGAAAAAAAAAGTGAGCTTCATTACACAAAAAAAAAAAAAATCAAAAATTCTCACCTACAATGTTGTGATTTAAAGAAAAATCCAAAAAAGAAAGAAAGAAATAGAGTACTGATTTTCAAAACTCTGCATCGCTTGTGAACGGATTTCTTGCAATGGTGGTGGTAGGTTTGTGATTTCTAGCATCAATGGTTGGTGGTTGGTGACTTTGGGCATCAATCAATTTCATGAGCAACTTGTTCCAGGCGTGACAGTTTTTAGTTTGGATTTTCAACAATTGGAGTTTCAAACGGCATTGGTTGGTAATTTCTGGCGTTAATTGGTTCCATGGGCAGTGTTGTCATTGCGCACACTTGCCCAAAGTCAAAAGTCCTAAAAAAGATCAGTGATGTCTTTCAACGCCTTTGCCACCCGTTATTCCTATGAAATTCACCGCCGCTCACCGCCCTTCACGTATTTGTAACTGTTGCTCTTACAAAATTCGACATCCTTCTCCGTTCTTCACCCCTCCGCTACCGGCACTCTTATAAAATCTGCCCCTCTCCCCCTCACCGTCCTTCACTGTTGCCGCCCCTCACCTACATAGTATTTGAGAGTTGTGGCCAGATTGGAGAGAGAGTGAGGAGGGGGGATTTTTTTTCAAAAAATTAAAATGTGTTTTTAATTTTAGTAAAATATAATTTATTTGATCTCTATTTGTGTTAAAATGTCCCTCTTTATAACTAACTTTAATCTATACCCATACTAATTATATGAACTTCTATAGTATCCCAGAATGTAATAAATTCTTATTGTAATGTGTAAGTACTTCCTCTGTCCTACAGGAGTTTGCACACTTTCCTTATTTGGACGCCACATACAAATTTGCACACTACTAAAAGAAACATTAATTTACGTGCGCACTCACAAACATATACACATATTTACCCATATGCCACTACTTTATATATAAAACATGTTTTTCTTAAAAAATGTGTCGTTCCATACGGTGCGAATTCCTACGGGACGGAGGGAGTAGTTGATTTATAATTTTGTTTAAAAGAAATGTTAACTTTATTTTTATTAGGCTTATATTTTTAATAGAAATAGATGTTTTAGACGGTTTTAGCATTTTTAGTAATTTTATTTTTAATGAATCTAATAATTTCACTCTGTATTTTTATTTTTTAATCGTAATATGTAAATAGATACTAATAATATTTGATAAATATTTGCATCATCAAATAAAATACGTGTAAATAATATTTCTAAGTAAATCTTTTGTAACAACTCACCCTCACAAAAATCAATAAAATACATTATTTAACTTCACATTCACATATTTTGCTTTTTCTTAATATGTGTACAACTCAACCTATGAAAAAAATGTTGGGATTGGAGGGAGTATCTATTATTACTAAAAGTCGCTTTTTAAAAAATCACTTTTAATAACATTTGTGATATTTCACTAATAATTAATGTAATTATTTGAAAATACACTTGAATTGCATGATACACTTAGTACGCACAAGACTACGACAATATTTCTATAAATGTCGAATAAACCACAATGTGATATATTATTTTAAATAAATATATAAATTTCATGTATTTGAAAAATAAAATTATCATGCAGTACTTTATAATTTTAACATATATATTATTTATTACTCCTTTGTCTTTGTATATGTTACTCGTTGCTTTATGACACATGAATTAAGGCAAAACTAATAAAGTATAAATGATATGCTGAAAATAATAAAAAAAGTAATAAAAATATTGTAAAAAGTAATAAAAATAATAATAAAAAAGTGAATAATATTTAAAAAAAACAGTAAAAAAAACCAAATAAAAAACATATGATGAGACGACAAAAATAACAAAATAATATAGTGGGAAAGGATGAGTATATTAGATGATGGATATATAATATAGTGGGACACGATGAGTATATTATATGATGGATATATAATATTTGAATAGATCTTTTAACATTTCAAATTGGTAGATGAAATGACAGAATAATTACTGGACCCTAATTTATTTCTAAAATCAAAATCCAAGAAATTTCAACCATGTAATTATTTTTTTTTTACCCACAACCGCGGTCGTTTTGTACACCAGTAGATAAAGCCAGGGAAAATGGTGTACTACAGACGACAAAGCAAACAATCAAAAAGAGAGCAAATGAAAGCAGTTGGGAGAAGTAAATGACCCATATTAAAACCATTAAACAAAAAGGAAAATCTGGGGGCACATTTGCTGCACACCTCTTGCCTCAAGTTCAACCCTTGAATGGCTAAGGGAGAGAGAGAGAGAGAGAGCAGCAATAAATATGAGGTTTCAGCTGTCACCAATGAAATTGAGTGCATAGCTTCCATCTTCACAAGAGCTTTTACTGCAGATACTGCTATTGGTATTAGTATTAGTATTAGTGTTGGAATATCCATAACTACCCCTCGTCGTCGTAGCGTTTCCTAGGCAGAGGGCCTCCCCCAAGGGGCCCCCAGGTGGGGAATTAGTCCAAGAAACAGAGTTCATCCACTGTGGTTTCAAAACCCCTTCATTTTCTCTCTCCGAATTCATCATCCCAATGCCCAAATCACCCTTTCCACCGTCATAATCCCCACCACACATTGATAGACTCAGGGATGATGAGGAGGAGGGTGAGATTGGAAATTTGCTGCTGAATGACGCAGATGGCCCCTTGCTCGTCATCCCTTGGAACCCCTCTCTCTCCCAAGCATCAATGAAGTGCCTTGTTTGGGTTAAAGACTTGATTGGATTCTGATCTTGGTGGTGGATATTGCTAGTATCAGGGATGTAAGGATTCAGGCTCATGAAATCGCCATGTTTATCCTCGAAAGGCATGTTCTTTCTGCTTGATGACGATGATGATGATAGCTGCATCACGTGCTCCCATTGTTTATGAGTGGAGATAGAGACAGAGTTTGTATCGCTGCCACCTTTCATAAACCACTCGACGCACCTTCATACAAGAAACAAAACAAATATATGCATCATGCCTACATTTATTTATGTGTCCATTCTTGATAAAGGGCAGTAATGCAGGACCCACATGCCCCCAACATAAACCAACAAACTCAAGCTCAATCGTTCGATTATATCTCAAGATAGGGAAGTGAATTCACCTGGTTTGATCGTATGATGAAGCAGGAGAGAGAGATGGGAATTGTAGAGCGGTTGTGGGCTGAGGGATTATAGGTTTGTGGGACGAAATTTCCACAAGCTTTCTTGAACGGGGTCTACTCTTGTGAGCGTGACGCTCACAGTACTTAAGATCAGGCGCCACATCTCTTGAACACCTCCATTTCTTCCCATCAGTTCTCTTGCATCTCCATGGCTCTGGATCTGATCCACCTGATGAAAACCTCAAGTCCAAACCTGATGCTGCATAAACAACCAAACTTTGAGAGAGACAGAGACACAGAGAGAGAGAGAGAGAGAGAGAGAGAGAGAGAGAGAGAGAGTGTATACTGTTGCATTGGGAGAGAGAAGATGGATGTGGGGATCTGGAGGAGGATGAGGAGGTAGATAAGAGGAGTTGAGGAGGAACAGGGATGGAAGCCAAAATGTACTTGTGTATCATTTTCTGTCTCTCTAGTTCTTGCCATTGAGAGGCTGTGAAAAGGGCTTTTCCACACAGCCCCATTCCACCTGCAACGCACAATTCAAATCACATCTTTCCATCCCTATTTACTCAAAATCAGTACAATAATCAGAGAGAGAAATGACCTCTAGAAGCAGTGTTACTAAACCCCCTCTGTAAGAAGAGCCCATCAGCAACCCCATAGAAATTATGCCCACCCCCATCACCTACACACGAAGCTGGCATTCAAAATTAACAAAGCATCGACAACACTTAAAATTAAAGAAAGCAAATCAAATCCATGGCGTTTCTTACAGTAATACGAATCGACGGGCATCTTCAGACCCAAACCCACATCGCAATCGAGCCGCGGAGACGGCGACGGCGACTTCCTTTCACTGCCGCCCTTGCTCATCATTTTTGTCTTGTATCAGCTTGAAAAAAGATAAAGCTGCGAAGATCGAAGAAGAAGAAGATTTGGCTTTATGTTGGCGTTACTGCGATATATACTGCCGAGAGAGGGGGGGCCTGGTGGAGGGTTTTCAAGGTCATGGTGCCGCCATTTTGATTTTGGTATTGGAATTTGCTTCCTATTCTTCCAACATTCGCACTCGTTACGTCGTCGTGCCATATCCTATGTGATTCGCCATACATTATTAATGATTTAGTAGTTGAAATTGAAATAATATTAATGTTGTTGTTATGCTCAATTTACTGAAATTGGTAACTAAATTATAGCATAATTTGGTTGGGAGTGTGACGTTAGTCAACATCAGGTGGGGACTGGGGAGATGTTAAAAAGTGTGAATCCATATTTTAAAAAAATAAATGAAGATTACAGTGGGTTCTCTTCGTATGTCTTATGTTTTTTTAAGAGATTATTACATATTGATCCCTACTTTATTCACTATCTACAATTTAATATTACATCTTTTTAAAAATACATATTGATTCATTAAATATTACAAAATAATTCTAATGTAGAACCCACACCCATAAAGGTGTCAGCACTCATACTCACTCATCTATCATACCCACCCCACCTATTATTCCCTCTCCTATATTATTGAGGATTTCAATCAGATTTTGAAAATCAAAACGTAAAATTTCTCTCCTTCTCTCTTTCACTCTCTCTTTTGCTCTCTCTCCTTCGTTCACCCTCCAGATCCGACGGCAAATCCGACGGAAATGGAGCACTGCCGACGAAGCCATGACCACAGTGAAGGCGATGGGCGAAAGTGGCGGGCGAAAGCGAAGGTGGCGAAGGCGAAGGCGACCACGGCGAGATCTGGTACTATCTTTTTTTTTTTTACAGATCTTATTTTTTGTTCATTTTACTTCGATTTTTAGTGTCACGTTTATTTGAGACCGATTTGCTTTGATTTCTAGGGCTTGTTTTCATTTTTTATTTAGAGTCATTTTTCATGATTTTTTGGATTTGGGAAACTCCTTTTGCTTTGTATCACTTTCCGGTGAGTGCTTGGGTGTGTGCCTGTGCTTGTGTGTGAGTGAGTGAGTGAGAGTATGTGTCGTGTGTGAGTGGTGTATGTTTGAGTCAGTGGTGTGTGTCGTGTGTGTTTGTGTTTGTGCTTGTGTGTAGAGATGTTAAACGGGCCGCAGGCTGGCGGGCTGGCCCGTTTAACCCTGTTTTTTACAGGGTTAGGTCCGAGCATATGGTGGCCCGGACCGGTTAGCCCGCCGGTTAACCGGGCTGGCCCGGTAGCCCAGTTTTTTTTAATTAAATTAAATAATTAATATATAATATAAGTTAATTAAATTTGAATGTGATTGTGGGCTGTGGAGGTGTGGGCCGTGGGCCTGTGTGCTGTGGCTGTGGGCTGACCTGATTTCTCCTCACTTGTGTTACGTAATTGTAAACTTTATTAATTATATTTTTATTAATTATTAATTACTAATTCATTATTAACTAATAACTTAACTACAGATTAAAATAGAAAAATAAATAAATAAGTTAGATCTCAATTAATTCAAAACTTTTAGGGATGTGTGAACTTTAGTTATTAAATCATTAGTTCTATTTTATATTAAATTTTAAATTTGTAAAAAAAAAATTACCCCGAGCCCGTTAGTGGCCCGTTTAGCCCGCGGACCGCTAGGGTTAGGGTTAGGTCCGAGCATTTAGCGGCCCGTTAAGGATGAACCGCTAAGGCCCGGGACCGTTTAGACCCGGAGCCCTGTAGGGCTGGCCCTGTAGGGTTAGGGCCAGCCCGTTTAACATCTCTACTTGTGTGTGAGAGGGAAAGAGTTGTGTGTGTGTGCAGTGTGTGAGAGGGAAAGAGTTGTGTGTGTGTGTGTGCAGCGTGTTGTGTGTGTGTAGTATGTTGTGCGTGCTTGTGCTTGTGTGTGAGAGTGGTGTGAGTGTGTGAGAGGGAGAGAGCTGTGTGTGTGTGTGTGTGTGTGTGTGTGTGTGTGTGTGTGTGTGTG
>JAPKLY010000091.1:695688-722508 GCA_026898435.1 Prunella vulgaris
CTTATAAAGGGACATAGAGAGTAATATTTTGTGTAACTTTTTAAAGATACACTTGTGTTGCATGGTGACTAATGCTATAAATTTTTATAAAATAGTAATGTATATATAAATATTTGTATATATATATATATAAATTAAATTTTCTAGTAATGTAAAATTTACGTGTGATATTTAAATTAAAATATATATAAATTTTTAGGGGGGGGGGGGGGGCGGGGGAGTAGTATATCAAAAGCTGTAGCAATAGCAATAGGTATTCCGATTTGATATGATAACGATGAGCAGGTGTATCTTTGTAACAGTAAAATAAATTAAAGACTTGGGGAGTCAACGACATAGGTACATATAGGATTAGGTTTGGGCTGAGCTACAATGGAGAAATAGTATAGCCCTATATATGCGATTACAAAAGGCAAAATTCAATGAGTCTCACTTTGACTCTTGCCACTATTCACACGGATACATTACTAATAAATAATCGGCCAAATACAATCCCCTAACTCGCCCCGCTCCCTGCTCCCCGCTCCTGTTTTTTGGGGCAAAAAAATCCCCGTCCGTGTCTAATTCCCGTTTTTTTGGGATTCTCCGCTCCACTGCCAACCCTAATTTTAGTATTATAATCAGAACTCTCAGAATCATTGTAATGTGAGTTGAATTATTAAACTTAAAGAATTGAGTTTATTCTTTTTTATTCCGTGTTTTATTAATTGTTCTTCTGCTATTCATATGTGAATCAACGGAATTACGATAGTATCGCTTTCTCGCTGCATCAGTTGGTATCAAAAGTCAGTACGACCCTGTGGATTATCAATGACCTACAACTTTAGCTTTATAGGAGATGAATTTGATTTTTTCTGGTTTCAAATGGAGGTAGTGTAGACGAAATTTTCTACAGTTATTCCTAGCGAGATGTATCCACACCGGTGCCGGTGCCGCCACCATCACAGGCGTTTGGTAGTCTTGATGGCTGCCGCCACAGTCGCCAATAGTTGTAACCTCTGTCATCAACCTGACCGTCACAGAAGGGTCGCATGCCGTGGGAATCCGCCACCACCCCTTCCCTCTTCGACGGTGCTACTTCAGAACCGTCAGTTCTATCTATAGTCCCTCTACCACTGCCGATCTCACTCTCACCGTAGCTCGTAGGCCATCAATCGCCATCCCCCTCACCCCACCACAGATCATGCCCCTTTTCTACATATTGAGTAGCTTCACGGGCCTGATACAAAAAAATAAAAATGATGGGCCCTTTAATTTTGAGGAGTTAATTAATTTTATAAATAATGATAGTTTTTTTTTTTAAGATTTAATTTTCATATCATCTCAAGATCTTGGGCCACGTACGCACGGCATATATTTTTGAGGTCAAAGGCTTAGAGAATTGTTGTATTATTGCTCTCATTGGAGTTGGACGTGTTATTGCCTCTATTCTATTGCTCAAGATACATATTCCTATAGATTCGAGGACAAATCTTTTCAAGCGGAAGAAAATAATGGAGATATAGAAGAAGATCAACATCAATTTTGATACTGATATTTATCCTTAATTAGAATATTTATTTATGTTTAATTAGGATTTAATTTAATTTGATTTGATTTTATTATTTTAGGATTTATAAATTTTTTATTCTCTAAGTAGTTTAGCATTATAAGTAGGAACAATAATGCAGAAATTGGCCCAGGCGGCCTCTTGCCGATCCGATTTTTTTAATATTTTAAAAAAAAGACGGCTATCTAGGCGGCCCTTGACGGCCAAAAAGCGTCCGATTACCGATTTCCGACTTATACAACCTAGAGTAGGAGTCTTATGATCATTACAATGGGAGTTGAATTATTGAATTAAAATTGAGTTTATTCTCTTTTATTACGTGTTTTATTAATTATTCTTCCGCTATTCATATGTGAATCAACAGATTAATAATAATAACACGACAATCATATTTTCGATATTCATAGAAATGAATCAACGAATTTATGACTGTATCGCTCATCTCGCTGCATGAATTTGTGATTTGGATTTTAGGGTTAATCAACTTCATTTATTATCTATCCCTATTAATTTATCTACTTGCCTTCAGTTTTAAATCCATACAAGTTGAATTCAAAATTTTAGCGTTTTGGAGGCAAAATAATTTTGAGAAGAATAACAATTCCCGCCTATGATTTTTTTATGAATAGGATATAGATGGGCAGGGCATAGACGTCAATTAGTGAACTCTCTCGTGGTTACTGTTACAAAATGAGTTAAAAGTTGCTCATTTTGGACTGATGCCAAATCTTAACGTAATAGTGAATAATAATGGGCTTGTTCAGTTATCTTGGGCCTCCCAGATACATATCAAACTTTTTTAACGGTTTGATTAAGCACTAATTGGGGGCCTACCAAATATAAGGATTATAACGAATTATTTTGGTTGATGGATTTTGAATGACTTTTTTAGTGGTATTTAGACAGAGCAAGTATTGTCTATCTTAGAATTTTCAAAAAAATGAACTAAAAAAGGGCGGGTCATATGCAAAAAGTCGGGCTAGGCAATCATGCATTCTTCTTTCGCCAATAACTTCTCCTTTTTTTTTTTTAATTGGTGTGGCTTAAGGAACGTCAAGTAATATTATATCACATATTTAAAATTTCGCTCTCAGATTACTGTGTTACTAATTCTTAAAAAATTAACTTTTTTTGTACTTCTAAAATAACTATAAGGAGAATATGTATTTTGTAAGAACAAATATGTGTTTTTAATTGATTTTTTATTCTTTCAGTTGATTTATGTTGATAATTGTTAATGTACTAATATATCATTTAATACCTCACATATGTTACTGTAATTACAATATATATTTTTCTAATAACAAATAAATGTTTGTACATACAGTAGCACACATTTGATCTAATAGTAACACACATTTGCTCCTCCGTTTGTGTTACTATATGGACAAATGTGTGTTACTATATGAACAAATGTGTGTTACTGTAAGGACAAAATATATTTTTATAAGAATAAATATGAATTTTTTAATTTAATCATTGTCCCTTTAAAATCTAGGTATATTGGTCTGTGTATTAGCACACTTTTTTACTATTTTGTATGTGTTATTTATGAAAAAATAATTAATAATATAAAAATTATTAGTATATTTGTGAAAAACTAATATTTTTACATATAGTAACAAATATTTTGCTTTTATATTACGTAAAAAATTATTTATTTTATAATTATAAATGAATATATGTAAAAATAATGATATTTAATATGATGGTAACACACATTTGATCTAACAGTAACACACGTTTATTTTTTGATTTGTGTTACTACACGACTAAATAATGTTACACATTGCATAGGTATAAATGTGATCTGTTATCAGTAAATAATGCACCAAAATATCAATATCCCAATTGTCTCCATATACAAATCATTAGTGGAAAAAACAAATTGCTTGGAGTCCTGCGGAAAACCTTTCTGGTAAAATGCCCCTAGGATAAATCAATAACTTGCAAGTGACTAAATCAAGTGGAACCATGCATGGAAGCTATTTGATTTTGTAGTTTCTGCCCTTTATCTTCTCTTATATTTTAAAAATATAGGTATGAGTATGAATAACTTACGGCGTAGAGTATTCTATACAAGTTTTTATCGTCTATAAATACTAACAATTTCATCCAAATTCATCAAATTTTATAGGACTGTTGAAGTGACTATTTAAGTGCTTCCTCCCATTGTGTCTCTTCACCTTTGTCTTATACTGCAGTTCTATAAATTTTCTTAGTGATATGTCACATAACACATTTAATCAAACAACAACTTTTTTCAAAGCAGAAAGGTTGCATCCGTGTTTATGAGAAAATCTCAAAAAATTATTTAGAAGTGTTTTGAATTAAGAGTGATTTTTGGGTGCACAAACAATTCAATTCAATTTTAATATCTTCTTCAACCACTCACCACTTGAATTCATGGCAGCACACGTGAAGCCATCCTAAGCTACTGAAATTGCCACCAATTCGAAGATTACCAGAAAATTGAAGACTGATGTAGCCCATCTTCGCCGTCCTTGAAGCCAATTGCCGGAGAAGAATGTCCATGTTCTTCTACCATCGTAGAGCAATCTCGCCGGAATTGTTGTTTTCATCGCCACTAAAGCTTGAAGCCATGGCCACCAGAATTAATGAAGAGGAAGCTCCATGGAGCCCTGCCCACTGCTAATATCTCATGAGCCATTGTGGCCCGAATTGCACAAAATCACCATGGTTAGATCGAGTGAATGGAATCTTAAACAACTTTTCTTCTTACTCATCTGAAAGAGTTATTTTTTCGTGGGCTACTCCAATTGAAGATTTTTTGTGATTGAAAATGCACTCTTGAGTTGCTGTCATTGGAGAGAATTTGCATCTATGGTGGTGGCTGTCCTAAGGTGAAAAGATTTAGCTTAGGATGTTTAACATATATAGAACATGATGTCATTGCCATCAAAGAAGACTTCAATCATGTGTTGCAGCAATGCTTCATCAGAGTAAGAGTGGCATAACTAAACAACGAAGCCCTCAAAACAACCACATCATGAGACTATTTATAAATGAATAAATTAATAAATGAGTAATATCCAAAAAAATAATTTATAATATTCGAAAATTTACTGAGTAATATTCGAAAAACAATTGAGTAATACCTCATGTTATATTCAATTATACTTGAAGACAACACTAATATAGAAAAACAAGTTAGTAATACCTAAAAAACAACTAACTAATAACCCAAGAACAAGTCTAAGTTGTACCCAAAAAAACAAATCACTAATATACCACAAGAACAAGTTTGTAATACCTGAAGAACAAGTTAGTAATACCCAAAAATAACTCACTAATACTTCAAGAACAAGTATAAGTAATACCACAAGAACAACTCATCAATACCCCAAGAACAAGTCAGTAATACCCCAAGAACTACTCACTAATACCGCAAAAATAAGTTTAATTAATATCCCAAGCTAAAAAAATACATAGTACAACATAGGGGTGGACGGTACTAACATACTGAAATTTTTTTCGTCATTACCGTTATCGTACCGAAATTTTTGATACCGAAAAATATCATACAGTCGTCATACAAAAAATTTCGATATATCGAAAAAAGTATACCGTTTTCGGTATGACAACGGTATACTGAAAATTTTGGCAGTTTTGGTATACCGAAAATTTTGATTTTTTTGGTATACCATAATATACCGAAATATTTTTGATACGCCGAAATATTTTTGGTATACCAAAATATTTTCAATATGAAGTATATTGTGATATACCGAAAAATTTATATTTATATATCGTTACTGTATTGAAATTTTCGATACGATACAATTTTTTTTTTATAATTTTGATTTTTTCGGTATGATTAATGCGCTATACCAGTATTTGGAAGTATTTCCTCCTCTAATATAACATGTTTTATGTGCTTTTAAAAAATCAAAATTAAAATTAAAATTGAACCTGTCAGATGCAGACAATTTTTTGCGTTGATTTAATAGAACTTATTTATCGATAAAATTCTTTCGCTTAATGATTTGTTTACTTGTACATTTTTCTCTATTCTTTCATGTTACTATTATTATGTGTATGTCACTACAAAAAAAACGGGGTTTAGCGACCGCCAAACGGTCGCAAAACATACTTAGCAACCGTTTTAGCGACCGCTTTTGGCGGTCGCTAAAACACCAGTCGCAAACATTTAGCGACCGCATTTAAGTGGATGTCGCAAATTAACGACCGCTAGGACGGTCGCAATATTGGTCGCAAAAAAGTCCGGGTATTGATCCGGTTTGGTTTGTTATATATTAGCGACCGAAGAAATGAGATCGTTAAATTTAATGTTAATTTAATTAATTATAATAATAAATTCTAGAGTAATATTGCGACCGCTTTTAGCGGTCGCTATTTATATATTAACGACCGCCAGTAGTGGTCGCTAGTAGTTTTATATATAATTATAATAATAAAATATATTTATATTTTGCGACCACTTCTTGCGGTCGCTATTTATATATTAACGACCGCCAGTAGCGGTCGTTAAATATTTACGTAGCAAAAAAAATGTGGCCAAGATGGTTCGAACCCAGGCCTTTTCGAGGGCTGGCTGGACTCGAACCACTTGGCCACGGACCCAGCATCCTAACCATATTATCACATATTTTATATGAGCCTTATTTGGCTCAGAATAAATGCTGTAAACTTTGTGCCCGCAAGGAGTCGAACTCGCGGCCTCTGGGCATCTCAGAGGTGGTTGTTCCACTCGGGCACTTGTTTCTTTTGTTTATTTTTTTGCAACTAATTGTATATAACTCCAAATTAAGTCACGTTTTTTTTAAAATCCATCAAATTAATTCCTTTTCGTCTCTAATTTATTAATGTATATATATTTCAATAAGATTTTGTTAATGTTATAAATTTTATAATTTACATTTCTCTTTTTTTTATTTTATTCGTCTTTTTGCAATTAATAGTATATAATTCCAAATTGTGTCTCGTTTTTTTTTAAAATTCATTAAATCAATCCTTTGATACTTAATATAAATATATATATATATATATATTTATATTTCAACCATAAAAATGTAATGTTATAAATTTAATAATTTACAATACCAAAATTTTAATTTGTTCATTTTTATTCAATTAATTGTATATAACACCAAATTAGCCACAAATTTTAATATTCTAATTTATTACAATTTGATATCATAAAAAATAATTTTGATATAAAACATAAAATTTGAAACATTCAAAATATATTAATAAAAAGTTAAAATACTTAATATTCTATTCAATTCAAACAAAATAAAATTGTTTAACACATAAATTAACTAGCTGTTAGAATTAAAATCGGGCATCCATTCTTCAAGATCCTCAAGATTCCCACCATCGGCACCCTCATTCCCACTAGAAGACGCACCCACTCCGGGACCACGATCCGTACTAGCACCACGACCCGTATCGGCATTTGCCTCATCATCCAAGTCCTCCGGAAGTGGAATTCTAGTAGCTTCAGAAACTTGAGTCAACCAAGCCTGCATCTTCCTTTCTTTTCTCTCTTGCTTGGCCAACTTTTCCTTCAACTCGGCCACTTCCCGGCTGAGATTGACGTCAGGATGAGAGGCCACAGAAAATGATGATGAGGTCCGGCGGTGCGTCTGACGGGCAACCTTACTGTAGGTTTACAACCCTAGTATCTTACCCCTATTGACTCCGGCCAAATCAACATAGAGGCGGTCCTCATCAATAGGGGTAGGTGTAGGGTTCTCCGGAGTAGGTGCCGCTTGTGTCTGAGCCTCATCGAGAGCAGTTTTGTACTTGTTCTGAAATTAAACAAAATAAAATATTAATTTTATTTTAATAGAATAATTAAAATCTATTTAGAAGTACATTCTAATTAGATACTTACGTGAAGCTCGGTGGTGCGGCCATACGTGGATTTCCCGGTCTCATTCAGTGGGTGAAGAATGGAAAGAGACTCGAAGAGTTTGGGCCTCCGTCCGTACGCATTCTCCTTTAAGAATTAATTATAATAATATAATTAAATATAATAATTAATTATAAAATAAATATAATAATTAATACTTACAAAGGCGAGCCCGTGCTCGTAGGCGGTCCGGGAGCCACCGCGATGAATGGCGACTCCTTCTCCGTTCGGATTGCTCATTCGATTTTCTCGCGCCTTACGAGCCCTCTCCTGGTGTGCTGGATCAGTCCAGTAACCCACCAATCCGTCCCAGATCGCCCGTCCATCTTCGTCTTTCCCCAAATCAACCGTCTCCCCCTTAAGTATCCATGCTTTCTTCATCTTGTAGACGATATCTTTCATCCGGCCCTGTGCTATACTGCACCATAACTCCTCCACCCTAGCATCGTCTGTCGGATCCCAAAAGCACAATTTCTGCAATTCAAACAATTCCCAACAATTAATTACTCAAATATTAATTAATTAATAAAAATATTAATTATTACGCAAATATTAATATTTTTATACCTTAAACTCGTCAAACATTGCACTCTTCGAGACCTCAGGTACACCAGTCCACGAGCCAACTACATAAGGCCAAGTGACCTTCATAATGCACTTCGTGACGTGCTCAGTGACCGTGTGCTGAGGAAGCAAGCTGAATAAAAAAAATTATTATAGGAATTATTATATAACAATAAAACAAAATAAATTATTAATTTACTTACTGGCCCTCCTTTATTTCAATGTACTCCCGGGTCTCACGTAGAGAGTGTTGCCACGATGAAGATCCAGCCTCATTAGACTGGGAGGGCGGGGCCATCAGACACTCGGGGGCTCGAATCACTGGTAAAGGGAGGGGTCGTGGCCTCCTCCCTCTCCCTCTACCTCTCCCCTGACCGTCACCCTCAATCGGATCAGGTTGTTGACTCATCTATACCAAATTGTACAAATAAACAATTCTCAATCATTAACAATAATACTAAGAATATTAACAATAATACTAAGAATATTAACAATAATACTAATAACAATATTATCAATATTAACAATATTATCAATATTAACCAATATTAAGAATAATAACAATATTAAGAATAATAACAATATTAACCAATATTAACAATATTAACCAATATTTCCGTGTAATAATAACAATATTAACAATAATAATAATATTAACCAAATATGTTGGTTCCGAAACGAGTACAATCAGTGTATGGGGGGGAATACACTGATGTCAGATTTTTCTGAAAGACTCAAGAAAATGCTCTTACACTGTCAGTCAGGATTCCTGAATTACTCAGTATGCTGAAGGTCCACAGGGACAGTTCAGTAACGCGTCAGATAAGCTGAGTGTGAGTAATGTGCTCGGAAGCTCAGTAGAGATAACAAACCTACTGACTGCTTGGAAGCGAGTCAGTTGGACTACTATCTCAGTGAGCTAGAGTACGTGCGGAAAGTGAGCCCTTAGATTCTACTCGTTTTAGTTTCTGAAAACATTTTCTCTGAACTTGCTTAGTAGACGGGTGATTAAGGCTGAGTGCACCGTATTAAGATTCAGGATGATTGATTCAGTCCTGAGGATAAAACAATGCAGAATGTTCAGTTTATTATGATGACAATTATGATCCTGAACAAAACAGTAAATCAGCACACAAGGGTCTTTTTAACGTGGTTCGGAGATAACCAACTCCTACATCCACGACCTGATTTAACAGGAAGCTATCCTCAAAACCCTGAGGATAGGTGCTTGGTTTTACGTGCCAAGGGACACGAGTAGCCAACTTCCTCTCTTAGGAACTGACCCCTGGGCGTTTTACAAGTCCCAGTCCTTCTAACCAACCAATCTCACACCCTGAGTGGTTTGGTATTCTGGTTTCCAACTGAGATAGCTCTAGCAATACAAAACAATGCTAAATATTAGAGCTATCGATCTAAGCAAATACAGAGTGGATCCTACTACAACACTAGGGAAATTTAATTACAGAGTGTTGCTTTTAGTATGCTTTGAGAGCTTGGATTCTTGAGAGTTTTCTCTTGGAAATTTCCCATTTTTTTTTGAATGGGTGCAAGGCTCTCCATATTTATAGGTAGGATTCAAAATAGATCCGTTGGAGGAGATCTAATCAAATCTTTCCTATTTTGGGTGGTTGCAGGCTAGAAATACTGTTTGACCTAACCGCCATGCTTATTCTTGCAAGTCTGTCCCATCGCCTACAACTTTGAGACACATTAAATGTCGCATTAAATGCTGCGCAGACTCCGTACACACGTGTCGAAAGATCATTGGCTCTCCGTTCTAACGGCTAGTTGACTTTCAGACATTTGTCCTTCCTTGTACATTCAATACTCTGAGTCTCTTGTTAATAACTTAGTCTGAATGTTTGTCTTAATTGGAGTCTTACTGACATTCTCTTTGTCTCTTGTTCCATAGCATAAATAACCTTTTTGCCTTGGACTTACATGGTTCAGGTGATCTGAACTATTGCCCGAGTCAGGTCTCATGTGTCTTCAGCACAGCCTGATAGATTATTCAGCCCTGTATGTGTAACCTTTTTGCTTTGGACTTATATGGTTCAGATAAACTGAACCAAGGCCTAAGTTAGGTCTTAAGTGCATTCAGCACAGCCTGATATATTACACTTACTCTTCACTGACTAAGATCTGTCCTGAGTATGCTTAGTGTACTCAGTAGAAACATCAGTCAATGGTACTTCAGGATTGACTTCAGGACGGAACATCAGGCTTCGATCTTCAGCTTCAGACCTAGGCAATCTTCAGCAAGACTGACTGACTCCTTCAGGATGAATTATACTTCAGACTTCAGTAAATTGGGTCGACTCCAATATTCTTCAGTCTTCAGCAAGTTCCTCCTGTACTGAATTTCTAACCTAACTATCCTGAACTATTTTATCCTGAACATCTGTACTTAGACAGATTCATCAGGTGTTTTGGGATCTAATCAAAATACTCAGATTGTCCCAACAAAATATACTAACAAATATTAACCAATATTATCAATATTAACCAATATTACAAATATTAACCAATATTATCAATATTAACCAATATTATCATTAATAACAATATTAACCAAATATACTAACAAATATTAACAAATATTAAAAAATATTAACAAATATTAATAACTGTTTAAAAAAAATATAAAAAAAAATTATTTACCTTTCACCGGAGGTTTTGACGGCGGCGGGAGGACGAGGCGGCGGCGGACGAGGCGGCAGGACCAGGCGGCAGGAAACAAAACGGCGGACGAAGCGGCACGACTTAGCGACGGTGACGGCAACAGTCGCAATTTCGACGATAATTTTATGATTCTCGTGGTTATTTTGGGTTTAGGGGTCGTAACTTTTACAATTCTGGTGAAGAGGGTTAAATATGGTTTTATTTTTGCGACCGCCTATAGCGGTCGCAAATAAGTTAAAAACGGTCGGTAACGTACGCGGTAGTGGCGAATATATAATATGAGGTAGTGACTACATACCATTTTTTGGAACCAAAACATGAATTTGTGGTGAACTGCATCATACACCTCTGCTTCTGTGATGCCTGGTAATTGTTGACGAGTTTGCTCACAAAACATCCTTTCAAATCAGAAACACTAGTATTAAAATACTAACATAACTTCAAAAAATGACTAAAAATATAAAACTCACTGTATGTATGGTTGAACCTCGGGCGTATTCATCAAAGCATACAAATGTATCGTCTCTTCTTCCCAGTCACTTTGGAAATACCGTTTGGTCCCCTTACCGAGTGGTCGACCAGCATGTAAGAATACCGACAGCATACCATCGAGCTCACGAAGAGGATGATCTTCTGCGCGACCATCATAGTTGCGAGGCTCGTTTCTGATCCTCGTTTGAACTTGATCGCCGAATTAATAAGAACAAAATGTACCAACCTCTTCAGTAAGATAAGCATTAACAATGGATGCTTCAATGTGTGCTGTATTTCCAATATTACGTTTCAAGTTGTGGAGATACCTAAAAATAGTAAATTCAATACTTAATGAACAATAAAATAACATAAAAATTAGAAAGAAACAAATAAATAAATAAATTTATACTTACCTCTCAAAAGGGTACATCCACCTATACTGCACTGGACCACCATGTAAAGCTTCATACGGTAAATGAACAGGTAAATGCTCCATCGAGTCAAAGAAACTATGTGGAAAAAGTTTTTCCAACTTGCACAATATAACAGGGATGTCTCTATCCAAACGCTGCATGTCGTCCACTTTAATCATTGAGGCTGTTAAGTCTCTGAAAAATAGACTCAATTCTGTGATGACACACCATACATGCTTCGGAAGTGAGTACCGAAAGGCAATCGGGCACGCTAGTCTTCCAGCTGTTGACCACCCAGATAACATAGAATATGCTGGAAAGTCACTGATGGTCCATAAAACAGCAGCCCGTAACGTGAAGTTCTCCTTTCGGTACACGTCGTACGTCTCTACTCCCAAATGCCACAAATATAACAACTCTTTAATCAACGGCTGAAGGTAGACATCCAGTCTATGCTTCGGGTTGTGAGGACCAGGCACCAACACAGTGAGAAATATGTGTTGAGGCTTCATGCACAACCAAGGGGGTAGATTGTATGGAGTCAACAAAATAGGCCACAAAGAATACTTCTTCCCGTGCATACCGAATGGAGCAAATCCGTCTGTGCACAAACCAAGTCTCACATTTCGCTTCTCACTCGTAAAATCTGGGAACTCTCTATCAAGATGTCTCCACGCATTAGAGTCAGCAGGATGACGCATCTCTCCGGAATTCTGATCAGAACACTCCTCAGCATGCCATGTCATGTCTTTTGCAGTGGCACTCGACTGATATAACCTCTCTAGACGAGGAGTGATGGGAAGATAATACATCGACTTGAAAGTTGTCTTCTTCCTACGATCAGAGGGTTTGAACCTAGGGTGCCTGCACATCCTGCACTGATTAATGCTCTCGTCGTTGCCCCACAACAGCATGCAACCATTGGTACAACAATCGATCTTCTCAAACGGTAAACCCATATCCTTCAATAACCTCTTACTTTGATAGAAATTTTCTGGCGCTGTGTTCTCTTTAGGTAGGGCCCGTTTAAACAACTTTGCGAATTGATTGAAGACTTTCTGACTCACTTTGCCTTCAGTTTTGATGGACAACATCTGAGCGTTGAATGACAACTGAGTCTCAGTATCACAACCAGGAAACAATTTTTGATCGACAGATTTGAGCATCTCGAAAAATTTCTTTGAACGGGAATTTGGTTCCTCCTCCATGGCTGTGTGGTGAACACCGAAACCAGACTCATCAATCATCGTATGATACCGTTGGAATTCATCTAGCTCATCCAATGGTGTAGACGGGTCGCAGCTCGAACCACCAATCTCAAATCTCTCACCTCCACAACTACTCAACTGATCATAGATAGCAATCACTGTTTCCAAATTATAATTCCACCTGTCTTCGCCATGTCCTGTCCAATTATAATAAAATGGAGCAAAACCGAACTTCACAAGATGAGTTTTAACCTCATCTATGCTAAAAAATCTTCTGTTACTGCACTTTCTTCCTGAACAAGGACATCTAATCCGACCACAACTATCCATGCAATTTGGTTTACTACGGGCAAACGTAATAAACTCATCAAGTTTCTCGCAAAATTCATAATTCATATTTCCTTGTATCAGACGAGGTATTTCATACATCCAACGACGATCAGGGAGTTCCATCTGATACAAATTAAAAATAAATCACATGTAAATTATAAAAATATTCGGCAGAGTTTCGACTATAAACAAACATATCCAATTTTTTTAAACAAAAAATCAACTATAATCATTTACAATAATTATTCACATTATCAATTCTAATACATGAATATTATAAATTCTAAAATTTAATTAGTCACATGAACAACACTTATAAAACATATATAATACACAAAATTAAAAATTAATTAAACGGTAAAATTGTAAAAACGTACGGTGAATTAGAAGCAACAAGCATAATATAATAATAGACCTCCACAATTGCCCCCAACACGTTGAAACAATGCTCGTTTGAATTTGGGAGATTTTTTTGGAACCAAAATGGGGTATTTCCCCGAAAAAACTGAAGAAAATAGAAGTTTATTCTGTTCTATAATCGCGTTTTAGCGACCGCTATTTTTAGGGTTAGCGACCGCTTTGGTGGTCGCAAAATTGTAAAATTAAATGGGAGCCAACTACCCTAACCGGATACTACTTTTGCGACCGCATTGGCGGTCGCAAAATTAATATTTATATTTGTGACCGCCATAAAGCGGTCGCTAATTTTAAAAACAAACCGGTTATTCTTTTCCGGGTTACCAGTTACGGGTTTAAAATTTATTAATTGATTTAGCGACCGCTAGCGGTCGCAAATTTTCCAAAATTTACCAAAACACCTATGCGGTCGCAATTTTGATTTTAGCGACCGCTTTATTGGCGGTCGCTAAAAAGCGGTCATTAAAACCCATTTTTTTTGTAGTGTGTATTCATTATTCTAATTCACTTGTGCAATGAAAAGAGCTCAAGATGTTTTTTGTTATCAATTAGCAAATTTTAAGATGCTAAGCATATGGGTTTTGGACCTTTGGTTGCTAGAATCCATATCCATTAATTGATGCATATAAGTAATTTTTTATATTATTATTATTATTATTATTATTATAATATTAATATTATATATTGCACATATAATTGGGTAGTGTTTTTATAATTGTACCGATAATTAAATCAGACAAGGCATCGGCTCATGGTTCAACCGGTCAACCGTTTCGACCTGCAGTTCAACCATTAAAATAATTTATATTTATTTTTTAATATAATTTTTTTTTGCTCAGTAAATAAAATTTTATTTATGGATTTAGGGATTGGAGCACAAGTAATACTCCGATAATTTAACATTGTTGCTAAATAGTCCTTATACAAAATAAAAGATTAATAATTGAAGCTAGATACTTAATTAATATCTCGAACTTGGGATTTGTTAATGAGAAATCGATCGTACTTACCAAGAAACAGAAATGAGTGAAGTTCTAATTAATCAATTTAATTTTTTTTATTTGTGGATTGTACATGTGTTACTATTCACTTCAGCTCATGTACACTTTCTCTTCTTCTTCTAAGGTTCTTAAAAATATTATACAATAAAAATTATATCTAATTAATTTTAAAGTGAAGTTTACTTCAAACTTTTTTAATAAGAATGATAATACAAAAATAAATAAATTTAATGTCTAATAATAAAAATATGAGTAAATTTTATCAAAAAACATGATACATGATAAGTTTATCATGAAATTATTTTAAAGTATCAAATATTTGATCAAATCTTTCAAAATATTTATCATGATCAGTATTAAAAGTTTATGTCTATAAAATTTATAAGAATTATAACATAATATTATTGATTCAAAATTTTGATACACCTATAAAGATTTTTAATATATCTAATCAAATATTCGATATTTTAAAACTATTTTATGATAAGTTTATCATGAAATATTTAAAAAAAAAAAATCCTATTCATCATATATATACGAGTTAATAATATTTTTTCCACTATATTCAACTAACATTTATCTTTAATCCAAACATCAAACAGTATAATCATTATTTGCCAATTGCCACCATTTCACAAAAGGCCTTTTTACTTAATTTATATTCTTGTTACTATGCTTTCTAGTTTTAGTGCGTGGCAGGACCATGCATGTCTGGCATGATGAGTGCTAAAGACAACACACATTATTTATTTTGTTCAAGCATTTAAATATTTAATAATAAAATGGCTATTACGATTTTTTTTTAATTCGCCTCTGGATATTATTCGAAATTCTTGCATTACCCACCAACTTAGCAATCGTTTGTACATTCTAATTTATAAGTAGAATTGATTTTATTTTTAAAATATTAATTATATAATGTTTGCAACTATATTTTAAGTTATTTAAAATCAATTTTGGCAAAGTATATTTTATTTGCTTTTAGATTCTCTAAAATCAATTTTAGGATAACTATTTCTATAAATAATTATCTCATTAGTTTTCTCATTAATAAAAGTGATTTTTTTGTAAACACATTACTCTCTCAATTTAATCTAAAATTATTTTATTTTAAAGACGAGTTAGTTCACTTGGCCACTAAAATCTTCACTTTAGTGAGAAATCCACGTTCGATTTTCTTTGAAAACGAATTATAAAAAATATAAGAGGTTTTCAAGAAAAATCTTTGAGTATTTGAACAATTGATGAAGTAACATTTAACTACTGTTAATTAATATTTATTAATAAAAAAATATGATAAAGTAAGATGAGGAGAGAAATGTGATAACCCACACATCAAATGATAATATGTAGTGTTTTTTCCAATACTACTCGCACTTCAAAAAAAAAAAAACATTTGTAGCACACTCACAACATTTATATATATATATGTATTTATCTTATTTAAAAAAAATATTTTTCTAATTTATGTGTATTTATTTGTAAAAAATAATATCAGAATGGAAGTAGTAAACCGTTAAATGGGATGAAAATAAAACACTAATGGATAATAAAAGAAAAAGTAGACGAGAGGAGGAATGTGAGAGGGACATTATTTCTATATCTTTCCAGACATCTCTGACAGCTCAATGAAGAAATTTAAAGGAAAATATGACTTTGCTATCATCTTTCAATTATTTGTCCACTCTTCCATAATTCAAATCAACTTGAGGAATTTTTAAGATTCTGAAATCTACTTTTTCCTTCTAAAGCTTTATACATCCATTAATGTTTGAGTTAGTTATGTTTCACTCTTGATTCTTGACGTTTTTTCTCAAATAAATGACATTTTTTTTTAATAATTAATATTTTAATTTAAAATTTTGTAATATTGTGTTTATTTGTATATTAAATATGAATGTTTCAAATAGTATATAAAAAGATTTTTATATGATACTTAATAACAATAAAAAAACATGTTCTAATATATATTTATTTATATAATGATAAATTCTTATATGTGTTGGTTACTCCGTGTAAATGGTGTACACTTTTAAAAGATATTAGTAGTTATTTTTACTCAATGATGTTACTTGTTTTCTCTTAGTAATATTAACTAATGCTCCCTCTATCCTTTTTAAGTGACGTACATTTTAATAAAATTATTTTATTAATTTTTTTAACTAATGAATAAAAAATATTATATAATAAAGTAAATATTATGTGTGTGTTTATTTTATTGTTTTAGATGTGAAAATTATTATGAGATATTTAAAAAAGAAATGTGATAGTTAAGAGGGGATGAAGGAACCTCTTTTACCGAGCAATATTAATTATTTTCGTTGAATAATATTTGCTCATTAGTTGTATTAATTTGTTATTTTCACATAATAATATCAATGTGCACCAACTAATTATACATGAATATTATTATTTCGGATTAGTCTTGCATGCACCAGTTACACGGTGTAACTCAAGTTCATTTTTAAAAAGTTAAACAGTTTATTACTGAAAAGTTAAACAGTTTATTATTGAAAAGTTAAACTATGAAAGATACACTTTTCATTAATAAATTGTTTAACTTTTCAGTTATAAACTGTTTAACTTTTAAAAAATGAACTAGAGTTGCACCGTGTAATTGGTGCACAAAAGACATCCTCTGTTATCTCCATCCCAACTCTTTCTTCCATTTTATTATATTCCCACACAATTTTTTTTTTTTTTTATCACTACATCACTAATATCCACTGCTATTTCAGTAAACTAAGATAAATTAGATTCTTGAAAAACAAAACACAGCTTTCCCAATCCATTAAAATTAATGCTAAAACAAGTTGGATCCCAACAAGAACAAACACCAAGAAAAGCGTATCTATATTATATATCTACCTAAAATCCACCCTAAACACACAATTTTGTACAAATCAAGAAACAAATACAAACATTATTTTCTCCAAACTCTGAACAGATCCTCTAAACTGCCACAATTAAGAATCAAACCCAATCAAGAAACGAAGAAACCAACATGAAAAGTAAATAATCTCAGCTCGCAATAAACCCAACAGCCCCCTTGTGCTTCAGCAATATCTTCAGCTGCGCCTTCTGCCCCTCCAATTTGCTTCCCAAATGCTTACCACTGCTTCTGCAGCCGATTGCCCTCACCACTTTCGGAAATTCAACGAACCCTTTTATCCCTCTTCTTATATGCGGATTCTCAGCCTCTGCACAGCACTTCCTCTGCATCAAGGCCATGGAATTGACAGAATTAGACATCTTCTCCCCAAGAACAAACCTTATTTTCTCCCCAAACGTCGCCTGGTTAGAGCAGTTGGACACTCGATCCACTTTCTTAGATGCCGACGAAGATGAAGCTGGCGATACCATTCCCATTTTCTTGGAGGTCTCAATTTCTGACAGCCTCTGTTCCAACAAGATCTTCGCCTCCGAGAGCTTCATCTGCACGCGCTCTTCCCTGATCACCTCGGCCGTGCGCAGCATTTTCCTCTCCTCATCCATCTCTTTCCTCATCCTAATGATCTCCGCTTTATCGGCCGAGATTTCCTTGGCCAGCTGCTCGCACACTTTCTCCAGCGCTTCTCTGCTTTTCCTCTCCTCACAGAGCTCCCTGCCCATCCTCCTGTTCAAAGCCTCCATCTTTTTACGCGATTTTCGTTCGCATGCCAGCTCGGCCCTCAGCTCGTTGATCTGCGCTCGCGCCATTTCTAGCTCGGATTCTGTGAGGGCCCGGACGAACGTCAGGTCCCAGAAGGACGCGGCGATCTTTCGGGTCGAGATTGGGAGGTGGAGCCTGTGGATTTGCTTGTGATCGGCAGAGTAGTCCTGTTCAGGAGGAGGAAGAGGCTTGTGATGATGGGAGATGTAGAAGGGATTTTCGTACAATTTCCAGGTGGGGGTGGTGATGGGAATGTTGTTGAGATTGATGTTAGTATTATTGGGAGGGGTTTTGATCTTCATCATCACCATCATCATCTCTTCCATCTTTCTTGATCCTACAGCTTTGCAGATATGGGGGCTTTTGGTACTTAACAATAGGGCTTTTCTTTTGCTTTTGGCCCTGTGTTTTTGTAGGACCATTGATCACTCATCTTTAGTTATTTGATTAAAAGCTTGTATTAAAGATGTGGGGATAAGAAAAGGAAGGGAAAGTTGAAATACATCACATGATGCACCTCTTACTTAATTGACACCTATGAAAGAAGGCGACGGTCTATTCACCTCTTTGAATGGTCAACATCTGTTTCACCTTCTTTCATATCTATGTGATTTATGGTCAAAGGTCTAGTTATATGTCAAAATAAATTAAATTACTCTATTTAATTTAATATTTGATTTAATGAATAAAATTTCAAGATTAATAAAAAATTTAAGATTAAACGCAAAAACTCTCGTGCAAACAAGTGCATGGTATGCACTTGGATTTTACTTCAATTTTAAATTTAATTTGTTTTTTTCCAAAAACACACACCACACACTGCACTGTGTATTTTTTGGTATATCAAGTTGTTCTTGGGGTATTGCAAACATTTGTTCTTTGGGTATTAAGAAGTTGTTCTTGAGGTATAACTAAATTGTTCTTAGGTTATTAATAATTGTTCTTGGGGTATTGATTTGATCGTGGAAGCAGTAGTTGAATATTAGCAGTAGTTTTCATCGTGGAAGCAGTAGGAATAGAGAGCAATAGGAAATAAAATAATACCCGAAGAACAAAAGTAAATACACAAGAGCAAAAATAAATAACCACTTCATAATTTTGATTTCATTCTAATTGGGAAGATCAATTGAGGGCTATAATTCGAGGTATTAAGTAAATTTGACAAAAAAATAAGACTATTCAAAATGAGAATTGAGTTTTTATTTGGCAATGACTATAATTGTACCCAAAAATAATTTTCAATACCCGAATAACAAATCACAATACTCCAAAAACAAATATTGAAGGTGCTGGTGCGTAAGATTAAAAATGTTTTAGAGAAGTGTTGTTAAAAATGTCGAGAACATAAAAGACAACACTACACAGCGGAAGACTTAAACGCACATTTTTGCAAAGGGGATACAAAATTTTCATAGGCTATACAAAATGTATAGACTATGCTGCTTCATTAGCAGGAAAACTTCACTATAACTTGTAGTGAGATAAATACAAGGTTTACACAAGAAACCTAAATTCAAGGCCGCGCAAGACCTACACAAGATCGCACAAGGATCTAAACAAGACCTATAAGAATAGACCTAAACAAAACCTAACATGTCTAAGTTCAGCCGAACGGATTGTTAGATTTAAACAGTGAATGTTGTGAGCAATGCCGAGACAAATGTTCCCAACATTCTGATGAACCGTCTATAACCTAGAATCTAGTGAATGACACATGATCCGTTCAACTCTAAATTATATCTTTCGGTCATACAAAAAATAATGAAATGGTGCTCTATTTATAGACGTGATAATTGAGCTCTCCACTCCACAATGAAGCCAAGTAGTGGGCTTCAAAATAACCACCCATGATTGATAACTTCCAAGTTAGTGGATATTCCTCTACTCAAGCTATGGAACCGCCTGACGTTTCTGGAACCTTCTGGGATCTTCACGTCTTCAACTGCCATGCCTAGACAAATAACATAACATGGAAAAATCATTAGGAAAGTTAGTAGAAAGGGCGAATTCTGATGTTGTCTAAAATGATGGCAATACATTGCATAACATTTTTCGTCAACATCAACAATCTCCCCCAATTTGGCCTTTCAACTACAACACACTGATGTTGATCACAATCAAATAAATTTGATTAGAGTAGATCAGAGTTATGTAGACGAAATGATAAAATTTTCATCAAAAGAAGTGATGAAAAGTTTTATACGAACCAAATAAAATAAAAGCAAGTAAAAAGATAGTTTTGTGGACATAAAGCACAACATAAGGTGCTTATGGACCAAAAGGTTAACTATCAACCAAAACAAGTTTTCTGGACATAAAGCACAACATAAGGTGCTTATAGACCAAAATGATAACTATAAACCAAAACAAATCAGAGTAGAAAATAAACGATTAAGAGAGAAGGTTCATAAAGCATACAAACAATGCTTTAGACCTTAGCAAAAAAAAACAGGAATCAGAATAGCCTAAGAAAAGAACTGTTTTTAGGCTATCAACTATTACAAAAAAAAAAAAAAGAGTCTTAAGTAAAAACAGAGTCTTTAAAATAAATGAAGTAAATGAGAGGAAGGACTGAACATCACAAGCTCCCCCATACTTCGAACATCATCACCAACCAAGCTTAACTCTGGACATCAGCATCTGGATTCAGAACATCATCAGCAACCACCTCATCAACAGTCTGCCTTAGAATGTTGGCATCATTTTGAACAGCATTTTCAGCAACAGTTGCATTTCCTGGTTCTTCTGGATCAACATCAACTTCCATGAACTGCACTCCCCCAGCATTTGTATTAACATCAGGAGCTACTCCCCCTGTTGGAGTGGAAAGGAGCCTCTCCCAAAATGTTTTTCTTATCTTCAAATCCTCCACATTTGCTAGAAAATTATTAATAGTAGTCTGCAAAGAAGAGATTTGATCAAGAATATAAGAGGGAGTTAGTTGGACAGAAAGGATGGATCCTCCAGGTGACATGTTGGCATTAATGTTGCGAATTTTTTCAGCGGCATTTGAGGCAGAGGGTTGGTTTTGATCAGTGTTGACTGGATTTGCACCGGGCAGAGGAACATCAATAACCCTTGGTCCACAGAGTAAGGTGTGAGCAATTCTGAAGCTTGCTTGAAAGCTGCTGATTGTTTCATCTGCTGGCCTAACAAAATCCTTATCCTCTAGCAATAAGGAGATCAAACATGGATAGGGAAGCAACCCTTTCCCAGAGATAGGACCAGTATAGCTCAGCATATTTCTGAATATTGTCTGCCCCAGATCAAACTGTTTAATGTGAATTTTGTACAAAAGGACGGCCTGCTCCTTTGTCAAAATTGTAGTATTTGTTGAAAGCAGCCAATTGTAAACAACCAACTTATGCAGTATAGAGAACAAACTTGTCAACTTTGAAGCACTAAGTCTATTCACCCAAGTAGAAACTAAACCACCAGTCAGCACATAAATCACACCATCCATATCCTCAATCACAGGTTCAACACAATTTTCAGATTTCAGAACACTATTAATTACCCTTGAATTCATCATAATTTTCACATTTCTAAACCAAGTAGTTCCATAGAATTTAGAGTTTTCCCTTCCAGTATGTGCATGCAAATTAGCATAAAACTCATAATCCCATTCAACAAAGTATGGTTTAGCACAAGTCA
The DNA here is from genome assembly GCA_026898435.1 of Prunella vulgaris. Classification (NCBI taxonomy): domain Eukaryota; kingdom Viridiplantae; phylum Streptophyta; class Magnoliopsida; order Lamiales; family Lamiaceae; genus Prunella; species Prunella vulgaris. Next base: position 717,532 of record JAPKLY010000091.1, read on the forward strand.
CAGAGTATAACAGCATTCTTTCCTCCAAATATCTGACAATCCCAAGTTTTTCAAAATCAGAAACCTTGATCAATTTTTCAGTAATCAATAGCCTAGACCTAATTTCTTTAAACCTTTTGCTATCAACAGCATGATAATCCAAATCCTCTTCAGACACAGCATCATCATCATTTTCAGAGTTAGAATGTACCTGACCTTCCTCAGCTTGATAAGATGGATCTGAGTGTTGTTCAGAATGTTGCTCATCATCTTCTGATTGTTCAGGTTCTGATGTTGCCATCGGAGAGGCAACATCTTCAGCAGCATTCACGGGAACATCATGCAGGACAACCTTTTCTTTCCCTTTCTCTTTACTTGATGATTTTCTCTGAGCAATGTACTGATTCAATGGAATGTTCATGCTGGAATCAGTTTCCTCCGAGCTTACCTTGTTTCCAGTTGGAGCAGGGGAGGCTTCTTTCTCCTCATTCTCGCCAAATACCTTGATAGGATTAGAAGCAATCCCATCTTCCAGTACCTTTCTCCTCTTTTCAGAATAGTTCACCTTCTTTCCCATTGTTCTGTAGGAAATCCTCCGTTTACCACCAAGAGCTGCATTCTTTCCACGCCCACGACTACGAACTTTTTGGAGCCGCTCTCCCAGGTGCAGAGATTCGCTGGAGCATTTAGAGTCGCCGGAACCATTTTCCGAGTCAGTTTCACCCTCTGATGCTCGTTCATTGACATAGTCTTCTGGATGCGCCATTCTTCTCACCGGTTCCAAGTCAATCACACTCTCCCCCACAAAGATTACAGGGGTAGTCGTTTGAAGGCAAAACTGATTGTAGACAGCTACCATATCGTCCATCGTCGCGTCCGCTGGAAGTTTAATTTCAATCGAACATGTTTCCAGCTCCTGTGGTGTGGGTTTTGAGGTTTCAGGAACAGTAGGCATTATGGAAGAGGAAGGAGCCATTTCGGCTTGGATTGAGAGAGGATTTGTGAAGGTAGGAGTTTGAGGGGTAGCAGGAATCGGAACTTCCATCGAGCCGATGGTAATCGACGGCGATGTTGGTGCCGATGCCTGGGCATTTTCAGTAGTATTCTGGGTTTTTGGTGAAGTCGCCATGGAAGCAAGTATTTTTAGAGAGTTGTCTTGGGATGTTGAATTCAAGTGTGATGATTGTGAAGATGCAGGGCTTTCGGTCGCAGCCATCTAATCAAATCAGAGAGGAAAATAATATTAAAATAATCAAATATTAAATATAAACTTAAATGAAAAGAAGGAGATGAAATGATACTACACAAGTGAACAAATAATACCTTTTCCAATCTAATGCAAACAAATGAATTAACTTAGGCAATAATTGATATAAGGCAAAAAATGATACGTAAAATGAGATCTAATTTATAGAGATGTGAACTGGAAGTTAATTTTCGAATTTTACAGCTTGAAGAGCACTACCCATAATTGTGATGTGATGGTGTAAAACACCACCCATCATTTTCGAAAAATAAGGAAGTGAGTTGATTTAGAAATTAAATAACTACCCATTACTGCACATAATTAATTAAATAAATTCAAAGAATTAATTCACATAATTAAGATTTAATAAAATTAAAATTTCAAAAAATAAATAACTATCTTAGACTTAGTCAAATTTTCGTGCCCTAGCAGATGTTGTCAAATATGTCGGCACACACACATCTCAACACGGATTTTATATGAATTTGCTTCATTAGTGTTGCCCCAAATTTTTTTTTGAAACACTATTTTAGTTCATATTGATCCATCTTTTCAGAAGAGAGCATCGTAGTAGCGAACTCCGTGTCCCATAGTTACTCAATGGATTATGAACAAATTGATGCAGTTTTCATCACCTTTTTAAAAGAGATCATCGTAGTCGCGAGCTCCGTGTCCCATAGTTACTCAGTGATTTAACATCTTTTAGTGTATATTTTTAACGGCATTTAAGAGATGTATGTCCAGGACTTTCAAATGTTCCAACATGTAAGTACGAAAATAATAACACATCTAATCAAGTTATAAAGTAACTGAAATATAAAAAATACTTAGTCAAAATTATGAGAACTAATAAATGTTGTCACAAATGCTGTCACCATTTGCTACAACACTCGTCATAAATTTAATCAATAGTGCATAGACCAAGAGATTTCTTAAGAGATGAAAATCTTTGGTCATCAAGGGCTTTTGTAAAAATGTCCGCAAGTTGTTTTTCAGTAGAAATATATTCTAACTTCACAATATCTTTCACTACAAGATCTCGAATAAAATGATGCCTTATACTAATATGCTTAGTTAATGAATGTTGCACATGATTTTTTGAGATATTAATTGCACTAGTGTTATCACACATAACGGTGAGCATTTCACAATTTAAACCATAATCATCAAACATTTTCCTTAACCAAAGTAATTGAGTACAACAACTTTCTGTTGCAATATATTCTGACTCGGCCGTGGATAGAGAAACACAATTTTGCTTCTTGCTATGCCAAGAGATTAAGTTATTTCCCATGAAGAAACAACCTCCACTCGTGCTCTCTCTGTCATCACTATCACCTGCCCAATCAGCATCACTATAACCTAGCAAGGAATTGTTAGTATCTTTGCTATACCAAATACCAAGATCACATGTGCCGGCAACATATTTGATAATCCTTTTGACGGCATTTAAATGTGACTCTTTTGGATCAGCTTGGTATCTTGCACATAAACATACACTAAACATAATGTCTGGTCTACTAGCAGTTAGGTATAAAAGACTTCCTATCATTGATCTATATAATGTTGGGTCAACATTTTTGCCAGCATTATCTTTAGACAATTTTTTAGATGATCCAATAGGAGTTTTCATGTGTTTAGCACTTTCTAAACCAAATCTTTTAACCAAATTCTTTGCATATTTACTTTGTGAAAAGAAAATTCCATCTTTAAGTTGTTTGATTTGAAGACCTAGAAAGTAATTTAAGTCACCAACCATGGACATTTCAAATGTTGATGTCATTTCATTCACAAAGTCTTTCAACATATAGTCACATGTAGAACCAAAAACAATATCATCAACATATATTTGTGCAATCAAAATTTTAGAATTAACATGCTTGATGAATAAAGTTCTATCAGCTTCTCCTCTTACAAAACCAATTTGAATAAGAAAATCAGTTAACCTACCATACCAAGCTCTAGGAGCTTGTTTAAGACCATATAAAGCCTTTTGCAATTTAAAAACATGGTTAGGAAAATCTGAATTTTCAAATCCTTTAGGTTGTTCAACATAAGCTTCTTCATTTAAAATGCCATTTAAGAAAGCAGCTTTAACATCCATTTGATGCAATTTAATATTAATGAAACATGCAATTGCAAGTAATAGTCTTATAGACTCAATTGTATCTACGGGTGCAAATGTTTCATCAAAATCAATTCCCTCAACTTGAGTATAACCTTGAGCAACTAATCTAGCCTTATTCCTAACAATATTGTCAGATTCATCAGTTTTATTCTTGTATATCCATTTAGTTACAATCACATTAACATTTTCGGGTCTAGGAACTAAAGTCCATACTTCATTACGCTCAAATTGATTTAATTCCTCATGCATGGCATTTACCCAATTCTCATCTTTTAATGCTTCAACAACATTTTTAGGCTCAACTAAAGAATGGTAACATTCATGATTCACAAGATTACATTTAGAAGTGTTGGTCCCGAAATGAGTTAAATCAGTGTATGGGGGGGGGGAATACACTGATGTCAGATTTTTCTGAAAGACTCAGAAAAATGCTCTAACGCACTCAGTCAGGATTCCCTGAAGTACTCAGTATGCTGAAGGTCCACAGGCGCAGCAGGGACGGTTCAGTAACGAGTCAGATAAACTGAGTGTGAATAAAGTGCTCGGAGGCTCAGTAGAGATAACAAACCTACTGACTGCTCGGAAGCGAGTCAGTTGGACCACTATCTCAGTGAGCCAGAGTACGTGCGGAAAGTGAGCCCTTAGATTCTACTCGTTTTAGTTTCTGAAAATGTTTTCTCTGAGTTGCTTAGTAAATTGGTGGTTAAGGCTGAGTGCACAGTATTCAGATTCAGGATGATTGATTCAGTCCTGAGGTTAACAACAATGCAGTATGTTCAGTTTAATATGATGACAGTTATGATCCTGAACAGAACAGTAAATCAGCACACAGGGGACTTTTTAACGTGGTTCGGAGATAACCAACTCCTACGTCCATGACCTGATTTAACAGGAAGCTATCCTCAAAACCCTGAGGATAGGTACTTGGGTTTTACGTGCCAAGGGACACGAGTAGCCAACTTCCTCTCTTAGGAACTGACCCCTGGGCGTTTTACAAGTCCCAGTCCTTTTAACCAACCAATCTCACACCTTGAGTGGTTTGGTATTCTGGTTTCCAACTAAGATAGCTCTAGTAATACAAAACAGTGCTAAATAATAGAGCTATCGTTCTAAGCAAATACAGAGTGAATCCTACTACAACACTAGGGAAATTTAATTGCAGAGTGTTGTTTATGATATGCTTTGAGTTCTTGGATTCTTGAGAGTTTTCTCTTGAAAATTTCCCGTTTACCTTGAATGGGTGCAAGGTTCTCCATATTTATAGGCAAGATTCAAAATAGATCCGTTGGAGGAGATCAAATCAAATCTTTCCTATTTTAGGTAGATTGCAGGCTAGAAATACTGTTTGACCTACCCGCCATGCTTATTCTGGCAAGTTGTCACATCACCTGCAACTTTTTGAGACGCATTAAATGCCGCATTAAATGCTGCGCAGACTCCTTGCATGCGTGTCGAAAGATCATTGGCTGTCCGCTATAACGGCTAGTTGACCTTCAGACATTTGTCCTTCCTCGTACATTCAATGTTCTGAGTCTCTTGTTAATAACTCAGTCTGAACGTGTGTCTTAATGGAGTCTTACTGACATTCTTTTTGTCTCTTGTCCCATAGCATAAATAACCTTTT